>JARHVA010000573.1:902500-1182500 GCA_037957365.1 Torreya grandis
AGCTAATATACTAAAAATAAATAAAAATTACATAACATAAAAAACCATGACATCATTTTGTTTTCAAAATACTATAAAAAATTAAATTGTTTTCAGAATTAGATTTCAAAAAACTAATATATACACCAATCATCATTGTCAACTACATTTTTGTTTTCTCAATTATGTTGGAGTTTCTCTCTCTGTAAACTAATAGCCAATAATAAGTTACTAGTTTTTATATTTACAATTCTTTTTACCATGGCATAATGAGGTAAAATTATGGGCATGCCATCATATTTGTCGTTGCCACAATCTAGATGTATTAACAATTGTTAGATGCATAATGTGTACACCAATATGTACTATTGTAAAACCAAAAATATTTTTAAATGTATAAGGCCCCCATCAATGTAGGAACGATCATACATACATCATGTTTTCTTTGAGGATGTATGATTGTCTTTGGATCCTCACACATGCCATAAGTTGACTTAATAAACTTATATCTCACCATAAAAAAACAATTTGTGAAACTATATATTGGGCTATAAAAAGGTAATATTGACACCCCTGATCCATGACAGTATTAAACCCAATAGTAATTGCTGACAATGTGAAGAGCCTAAGACCTGCGTTAGGGATAGTTGATGACCATATCATCTAACTCTAGCTCCAAAATATAAATATTGCATAAGGGGCTAGGAGTGACTTATTGGCCATGCTTTAGGATCTAGCTAATTGCGAATATCATATTTATAGTTTGATAAAACATTATTAGGAATTTCTAAATCATCTTTAGACTCTTCCTCATATAATTTAATCTTGATCTTTCCCTTTTTTGCACACAATTTATTCAAAATCATTGACATCCTATTATTTATATGTGCATCAATGTAATTACTTTGTACATCTTCCTCTTCAATACATTTTCTTTTATCATCTTTTTTTGTTGCCATACTATCTATACATAAAATTCATATGTAAATGATAATGATGGTGAGGAATAACAAATTTAATTTTCAAAGCTTAATTCAAAACATGGCATATTTATTAAAAAAAAATGTAAAGTATGGTAATAATAATGAAATGCAAATTAGAGAATAAAATTAAGATAAAAATAATTACTATATCAAATGAAAAAACATTAAATTTCACCAATTTATGTAATTTAAATAGTTTTAATAAAATATATAATGATAAAATATGTATATTTGTCATTAATTTCCCTGATTTCATTTAATTTAGTCTAATTATACTCTAATTTCCCTAATTTTCAAAAATTGTCATAATTCCTCTAATTTCTATAATTTCTCATATTTATCACTAATTTTCTTAATTTCATAAGTTTGGCTTAATACTATTAGGTTTAGCTTAATTTTAATCGAATTTGCCTAATCTTTACAAGCTTAATAATTTTAAATTTCTCTATTTTCTTCAAAAAAATTTATTTTTATCACTTATTTCCCTATTTTCATCAATCTTGGCCTAAGTTTACTTTAATTTTACCTTAATTTACTCTAATTTTTCTATTTTTTTTTAAATTGACATAGTTTCTCCAATTTCTTATATTGTCATTAATTTTCTTAATTTCATAAGTTTGACATAATTTCATCAAGTTTGACATGATTTCATTAATTTTGACTTAATTTTAATTAATTTCTTTAATTTATATAAATTTCTATAATTTTTCCTTTTGTCATTAATTTCACTAATTTCATCAAGTTTGACTTAATTTTACTTTAACTTTACCCTAATTTACTCATATTTTTTTAATTTTTGTAATTTTGAATACTTCTTCCAATTTTCTATAATGTCATTTATTTGTCACTAATTTTATTAATTTCATTAGTTTGATATAATTTTATCAAGTTTAAATTAATTTTACTCTAACTTCCCTAAATTTCTTATTTTTTTACTTATATCCATAATTTCTCCCAATTTTCCCAATTTCTTTATTTTTTATTGGTTTCTCTAATTTTGTAAAGTTTAATCTAATTTCTACAATTTGACATGATTCTCAGAATTTAGGTAATTTCCCTATTTATCATTAATTTATTTAATTTTATAAGTTTGGCACCATTTTGTCAACTATGGCCTACTTTTACTATCTTTGGCCTAATTTACTCTAATTTCCCCACAAATTTTATTAATTTTCTAAATTTATCTAATTTTCTCTATTTGTTACTATTTTTTTCTAATTTCAACAAGTTTAGTCTAATTTTTATCTAATTAACTCTAATTACCCTAATTTACAGAATTTCACATAATTCTTCCAATTTATTTATTGTTTCATAATTATCATTAATCTTCCTAATTTCGTAAGTTCTACATAATTTTGTCAAGTTTAACTTAATTTTACTAAGTTTGGCCTAATTTTACTCTAATTTCCCTAATTTCTTCAAATTAAATTAATTTCTAGATTTTTTTCTTAATTTTTTAAATTTTTCTATTTTCCTATTTATCACTAATTCCTATAATCTTATTAAGTTTGGCCTAATTTTAATTTAGTTTTACCCTTATTTCTTTTAATTCTCATAGTTTCTACAATATAGCACAATTCCCTTGATTTTTGTAATTTCTTTTTTTTGGTTACTAATTTTCCTAATTTTGTAAGTTTGACATAATTTCGTCAAGTTTGGCCTAATTTTTATAAGTTTGGTTTATTTTTACCTTAATTTTCATAATGTCTCTAGTTTTATTAATTTACATAATTTTTTAAAATTTTAAATTTACCCTATTTGTCACTGAGTTCCCTAATTCCGTAAGTCTGGCCAAAATTTACTCTACGTTCTCCAAGTTTCACTAATTTTCTTTCTAATTTCTCAATTTTAAAAATATTTTCACTAATTTATCTCATTTTCTAAAAGTTCCACTATTTTTCTAATTGAAACTAATTTTACCCAATTACTTACATTTCTATATTTATTTTCAAAATACAAATCTAATTTATTTAATTTACATAATTCTTAAATTTCACTAATTTACCCTAATTTGTATTTAATAATATATATTACAAACAAAAATGTATTATTTATTCTAAATTAGTCATTTGGTAATATATCACTAGAAGAAATAAAAAGGAAACAATAAGCTTACCTTCTTTTCCAACAAAAATAATATGTTGCTAGTATTTTTACCTCTTACTGACTCTCTTTCTCCTCTCCAATATTGAAAATGACACTTAGGTAATGAGAATGATAATTAAAAAAGGTTTTATAAGAACTCAACAAGGATCAAAATTAAAAAAATGATGCAATGGTGGTGCAATTTACATCACTGTCTTACACCACATTTGTGCCATGTTTTCATCATAATTTCCTTTGATCACTAGAAAAACTCAAATCACATTTTAATGCAAAATTGATCCAATGCAAATTACATTTCATATAATAGTGTTCACCAATTTTTAATATTTTTAGCTATAAAATACTTGTACATTTTATTAGTCCCTACCAAGATAAAAGACTATAGGAATCACTTAGCCAAATAATTTCTATAAAATGACCAATAAAAATATTTGACAAGACATTCTAATTTAGAACTTCTGGAGTTTAACATCAAAAATTAAAGCATTTTCTTAAATATGTTATTTAAGAATATTTCCATCATTAATTGTAACATTGAATAACAAATCAAAATAAAATCATAACAAGTACAATCACATTTAAAAAATTTGGTGAAGGGTACGAGGATCGAGCAACAATGTATTGGTCAAGCATTAGTTTATTTATTTTATCCTTTTCTTTCAAAATCAATAATTACGAAAAAAAAGTGATAAAGAGTTGGGAGCGAATGAACAGTATAACCCTACTTTCTGTCAAACCCTAGTCATTAAACTTGTGGTAATCGATGGGCAAATGAAATTAAAAGCCACAGCAAGACATGTTGGAGAGGATCTTGGGTCCATTTCTGTGGTCAATGCAGAAGAAATGCACTGACATGAGGTAATAGAGGATGCTTCTGGTCTAAAGGATGGATTTTTGATCAATAATGATGAATGATCCATTGAAATAAACACAATAGGAAGCAAGAGCCAAATGTCTTAGCCAATAAAGATCAAGCTATGGGTACAAATGAGGAGACAGGTAAATCTCTAGAATTCTTACTCCTGGATGATATTGTATACATAATATCTGAATGCTAAAATAGAACTATTATTTTATTCTTCCTTAGAGGCATTCCATTTGAATCATTTTTTTATAAATGGGATCGATTAAATTGGGAAAACAGAGGATGTGAGATTGAAACCCTAAGGGGATTGGGTAAGGAATACATATCCTATATGTTTAAATCAACTGACCATGCCCAAGAAGTCTTACAATATGGTACATGGGTGATCTGTGGACAAATTTCTTACTTGCAAGCTTGGAGTTTTGACTTTCACCTTGAAGGTCTATCCTACTCTCTTTATCCAATGTGGATTGAATTACCCTATTTGAACCTAGCTTTTAGGCCTTTCCTTAGGGATATTGTGTCACAGTTGGGCAAATTTATCTAGTATAAAAATAATAGTGATAAATTTTACTGAGGGTACATCCAAGGGTGTGCATGGAAGTGGACTTAGATAAACCACTGCTTGAGTTTATTAAACTAATTGGCCCAGGGTTTGATTTAAGCCAGCCCCTAGTTTATTTAAACAAACCAAATGCTTGTTTCTTTCTTTGAAAAGAAGGCCATTTGATATGAGATTGTACTATCAGGAAAAATAAAAATTCCCAAGTTATTTCACATTTTGTTCCATCTAACCAGATTACTACTCAACCTACCCATCCACATACTATTTCCTCCCCTTCTCCCCCACCTTTAACACTTAATACACCCTCAGCTAATACACCTATTATTGACAATACTCATGAAATATCTTTACCTTCTTTTAAGGATGTTATAATGTCAGATGGATGGAGAATGGTGAGGAAGAAAAAGGAACCTTCTAGTTCCTTCTCTCATTCTCATTGTTCCCCTTCTTGAGAAGGTTCTCCACCTACCTCTTCTAATCTGGATGCCCATCCTAATGCAAACCATGTCTCTCATCCAATCCCATCTCATCAACAGTCTATATCACCTTCTGTTTCCCCCTCTGAATTTTTTAAGGATGAACAATTAGTTATATTGGCCAATAATTTTAGTGTGTTGCCATAAGAAGAAGATACTATTGCAGAACTTACATCATGAATTGAAAAATATTTTCTTGGAATGTACAATGGATTACGCTCCCTCACATGGAGTTCAAAGTTAACTGAAATGGAAGCTAGACATCTTATTTTGGCAAGAAGTTAAAATTAGCATTAATAATCTCAAAACATCTTTATTTCATGTATGGAAAGAGGTCACTTTTTTTCATACATCTCATAAAGATGGGAGAGGAGGTTTAGTTTTGGGTATTTCTCCATGGATGTCAAAATATGTCATTTGTAAGGGGGAGGACCCCTCTCACAACTGTGTGTGGGCCCTTACCATTAGAAATGGATAACCTATTAGTTTATGCTCTATTTACGCCTCTAATAATGTCAAAGAATGGGTAGAGCTTTGGAATTGGATGTCTAATTTTCTTCCAAATGTTGATTAGATTCTTGGTGGTGACTTTAATATGGTTGAAAATTGTAATGAATGGAGCTAGTACAGTCCTTATAAACTCAAAATGATGAATTTAATAGTTGGTTAATTGTCAAAATTCTCTTAGGGTAGTTGATCCAATTCAAGACAAAGCTTCTAGACATGTCAATAACTAGTTCACTTGGTCCAACTATAGATCAGTGGAGGATAGAAAGTTAAGTAGATTGGATATATTTTATATCTCTACCAATTTACCACTGGCTAATGACCCCTTGGGTGTTTGTTTATTAGTGGATTATTCAACTAATTTATCAAATCACTTCCCTATTTTTTGTTATGTTTCACCCTCCCAAAATAATTCTACTTATCCACTGCCATATAAACTCAATATCTCTCACTTGAAGAGGCCTACTTACATGATAGCCTTAGTGGGGATTTGGAATTCTATTCCAAAACCTCAAGAAGGTGAGTCATGGATAAAGTGGTGGGCGGAAGCTATTTCCCAATGTATTATTTGTTTATGCTCCTTTGGCAAGAGAATGGCTTGGCAATGTAAAAGAAAGGAAAAATCTCTTCAAGGTAAATGAGATCAAGCATAAACAAGCTGAAATTTGATCCAAGTAACACTAGGCTGCAAGCATATATTGCTTATACAAAGACACAACTCCATAAAATTGATAATTATAGAGGGCAAGGAGCTAAAATCCATGTTAGACTACATTGGATAAAAGAGGGGAATAGAGGTTCTAAGTTTTTTTTAATTATCTTAATTACAAGCATAAAAAAAATAAAATATGTGTTATTATGGATGATTTTGACACCTTTCACATGAAAACATTTGAAATTAGTATGCTTTTTATAACTTCTATGAAAATCTCTTCAAAGAAGAACTATAGGGGGTAGATTTTCAATTAACTTTGGAGGAAATTGTTAAAGATCATATTCCCAAGAGAATTGATCATGGTTATAGTCAGTTTTTGGATCAACCTTTATCATTGGAAGAAATAGAACATGCACTATTTTCAATGCCCATAACAAGAGTCCAAATATTAACGGGCTTCCAGTTGAATTTTATCAGGCAATGTGGCCTCATATCAAAGAAGATTTATATTTGTTATATCTAAAAAGCTCTGGAGAAAGGTTCCTTGGGTCTTAACACTAATAAAGGCTTAATTAAGTTCCTACCTAAAGGAAAAAATGAAGACACTATTTCTAGTTGGAGATTGATTACATTACTTAATACATCCTATAATATCATAGCTAAAGTGTTGGCCCTTTGGATCAAACTTATAGTGTAAAATATTGTTAGGGCAGAGCAAACTAGTTTTCTTGGTGGCAAATATATTTTGGATAATCTTATCTTAGCTTGGGAAACTTGTGAATGGGCTCAACAATCAGGATAAGACGCTCTATTGATCAAGTTGGATTTTGATAAGGCATATGATAGAATTCAATGGAGCTTTATTCTTAAAATGCTACAATGGTTGGGTTTTGGTCCCAAAATTAGATCACATGTTCAAATGTTATTTAATGATGTAAGTGCGTAAATTATTGTCAATGATTATATTATTGATTCATTCCCTCTTCAACGATCCATTAGATAGGGATGTCCTTTGTCACCATTCTTATATGTTCTTATTGATGATGCCTTGGGTTATATTTTATAAAAAGCCAATTAGTTGTAGCTTATAGCAGGGATTTTAATTCCTAGGAAAGTCGTTGTTATTAATTCTCATTTTGCTGATGACAGTTTGCTTTTTCTACAAAATTTTGAAGCAAAAATTTTTAATACCCTGGATATATTAAACCTATATTGTTCAGTGTCGGGATCGCAACTGGCTCACAATAAAACTAAGTTTTTGATGATATGTTCTAGGCATGTTCCATATTGGATACCTAAAGAATGGAGACAAATAAAGCATGGAGAGATTACCAGGTATCTTGGTATACCATTTAGAATAGGAGTTTCCCTATCAGATATGTGGGATTGGTTTATTATTAGACTCAAGAAAAAAAAATTTAATTGGGGCAACAAGTTTCTTTCATTGGCTAGGAAAATCCAAGTTGTTAATAGAATCTTCATTGCTTCACATGTATATTACTCCTCTTATTGGATGCCCTCCAATAAAAGCTATGAAGATTTGAACAAAATTATTTGATAATTTATTTGGACTAAATGGGGTGGTGATGCCAGTTTTAAGTATACATCCTGGGCACACTGCATACAATTAAAGAACAAAGGTGGTTTGAGAATTATTGATCTCAAAACCCAAGGGATTTGTCTATCAACTACGTGGATCATTAGAGCCAATCAAGGTGATGAACCTTGGATCATAGAATCAATTCTGCTTCTATTCATGGTAAATGGCAGGTCATCAAATGGTGGGATAAGATTCTTCTTGCACCTTTTTTCAAAATTTGAGCTTCTTCTCCTTTACAATCCATTTGGAAATCTTGGCAACATGTTTGTCACTTTTTAGAATGGAGAGAAGCCGCTCTATAATATGGTTTCAATTTTGCATCCTCATCCAAATGGTGCAATAAATTCATTAATTATCAAGGTAAGCCTATTGTCATTACCTTCCATAAATAGTCATATTATTTGCTTAAAAAAGGTGTGCGACAGTTTGGTGACATGTGGGATTTTTCTCTGTTGAACTGGATTCCATGGCATAATCTTCAAAGACATTTTGGATTGAACAAAAAATTTAAACAGTTTATCGCCTTTGTTTAGTCTCTAGTTCTGGTGGAGCTGTCCATGAAAATGTGTACACCTGTTCCATGCAATTTTTTGAAAGTTTGGAGATGGTTAGTGCATTATCATTTCAATGCCTTTCCATTGAATAAAATTTATATTCATCTTCTAATTGATGTCCCTTTAAGTCCTCGATTGAATCTCAAATGGAAATGTAAATTTAGTGAAAGGCTTTGGTCCAATTTGAGCACACAAATTTGGAAATTTAAAGCTGGTGTAGATGCTCAAATCATGTCCTAGAAAATCTTGTGCTATAAACTACATATAGGAGATAGACTGAAAGGCATCATGATCCAACCTGTTAACTGCCCATTTTGTCATTCAAGAGAGGACTTAAAACATGTGTTTTGGGACTGTGTATATGCTAAAAACAATGGAAGGCCATTTTCAATAACTTGCCTGCTATATTTCGTCATTAGTTAAACTAGAAATAAGCACTTCTAGGGATAGGCATAAATAAAAATATTGTTGATGATACCATTAGACAAGTTATCTTATTGCAAATATGGAAGAATATATGTTTATCAGCTTTCTTTAAATCTTATTTTCATAAGGAAACATGAATTCTAAAGATTTACTCTGAAGTTTTTCTCAAAATTGTTTCTATTTTTTCACAGCTACAGGGGGATTTGGAGAAAAACACAATGGTGGCTTTCTAGATTCAACAAATTAAATATCAAGTGAAGTAGCTATTATGTAACAAGAAGATCTATGTTGTTCAAGGAATGAAGAATCTTTTGTATGATGGTTGACAAGTCTCTCTTATGGCTATTCATCCCTAGAATAGTGGATGTAATGTACTTATGTATTATGTTTTTGAATGCTTTTGATGACGTTGTATGCTGCCAACACTATTTTGCTCTTGTTTTTAATGTTGTCAGTAGTTTTTCTTTCTTAGATGCTCTCATGAACATTAAATTCTTTATGTAATTTGCATATTTTCAATACAAAAAAAATCAATAATTGCCAGCAACACATAAAATGAAATTAATAGTATTTTAAGCACCAATCTATCCCTATTAAATAACTATCTGATCATATATTAAATTCTATAGATGTTCAAGGCTGCATATTGATTAAATGCTATATGATTATCGCTCACTTTCTCTGCCACTGGCCATTTGGCATCATCATCATCATCATCATCATCATCATTTGATAGCTGGGAACTTCTATATTTTATAATGGCATATAAGCTTCTAAAGTTTTGATTCAGATAACAAATAACTACAACTTGGAACAATACTTCTATCATTTTTTATTGAAACTTTCCATTCTCCTCACATAAAAATTAAAACAGTGCATCCCTAGCCATATTTATACTTCTATAAATAATTTTGATTTCATGGAAATGCTAATTGGTTGATGAATATTGCAAGTATGACCACTTTGCACACAGGGCATAGACTTCTAGACAATTAAGTTACTTTGATGATGATGTGAAACCCTCTCAAGGGATAAATATGAATTGACTTCTACAATCCATACCTTTTTAGATTAGCAAATGCGTTTGCCAATATAATTAGATGGGGTTTGTTCAACGACATAAATTAGGGGGACCAAAAAACATCATTTTAACCTTCTCACATAAATCACACACAAAAAATTGTGCCAAGCTCAATTACACACACACACACACACACATGTATGTATATATACACCATCTTTGAAAATAATTCTTTTTGGTCCCCCTAATTTATGTCGTTGAACAAACCCCATCTAATATATGTGTGTGTGTGTGTGTGTGTGTGTGTGTGTGCGCGTGTGTGTGCATATATATATATATATATATATATATATATACATATATATATATCTATATCTATATATATATATGTACATATATATATATATATATATATATATATATATATATATATATATATATATATATATATATGTATATATATACATACATATATATATATATATATATATATATATATATATATGTATGTATGTACATATATATATATGTATATATATATATATATATATATATATATATATATATATATATATATATGTATGTATGTATGTATGTATGTATGTATGTATGTATGTATGTATGTATAGGTGTATATATACACCTATACATACATACATACATACATACATACATACATACATATATTAGATGGGGTTTGTTCAACGACATAAATTAGGGGGACCAAAAAGCATTATTTTAACCTTCTTGTAATGTCCCCAAAATTTTGAGAAAGTGATTTAATTAATTTAATTAATTTAAGTTGTCCAAAATTAATACTACTTCAAAAGGATGACTTTAATTAATTAATTTTAATTAATATGGAAAAATAAATAAAATATTTTGGCTTCTTCTAGAAGTTTCGTGGGAGCCTTTAAAAGAAGTTGAGGGCAAAGCAATTCATATCTTTTTGTTGCTAAAAATATTCTGAGTATTGTGAAGCTTGAATCTGTGATTCAGCTAAAATCTCTGAGGACGCAAACCTTCAACAGATTGGAGAAGAGTTGGACGAGAACCTAGATCTTTTCAGGAGTGGATTCGTGACGGAATTCATATTGTGCTTATTGATCAGATCTGGGACTTCAGGGGTCATTCACTGGATATATCAGGTGTTCAGCATCTACAGAGGTTTCCATGTATTTATTTTATTAGATTTGATTTATATATATATATATATATATATATATATATATAGATCTTCAGATCAGGTGCTGTATGGAATTTGCACAGATCAGTACCAGGCCGTACCAGAGGATTTAGAAAAGTGAAGAAGGGCACAGTTCGCAGTTGCAGGCCGCAGGGTAGTACAGAGGCCGACATCGGCAGGTAGACCGACATCGGCCGATCAGTGACCGACATCGGCAGGCAGACAGTCACCAGCAGGCAAAGATCATCACCAGGCAACCGATGACGATAGTTTATCGACCGACGTCGGTGACTGTGTTTTTTGGACACAACAGCCCAAGCCACACAGATCCAAGTTTTTTATTCCAGTTTGCTAGTTTGCTAGAATAATTTGGTTTTGAGACCACATTTGTATTATTTTATGATATCTGGACTGTATTTGCAATTGTTATTTATTTGAAATATATTTGAGAAGAATCTATAGTTCGGTTACAACCATATTTAAGTTCAGATCTTGTGTTATATCTGCGGTTGCACTCTTGTTGCAATCATTGAGTTCAGCCAGTTATTAGCATCCTCTTTGTTGGGATAATTCAGTGGTATTAGAGCCATGCATCTTGCCAGCCTATAGGGGTAAATATATTTTATTTCTATGCATATGGGAAGATTTGATATAACCCATAGATACTTTACCCGTAGTAGAGCTCAGTACGAGCGAGAGTTGGGTATAGGACAGGGACATATCATGGCAGAAAAATAAGGGAATGCTAGAAGAAATCAAGATGAGGTAGAAAGAGAGATGATGAGGACCCTCATCACTACTCAACCCAGGATTGTTCAGGCTTTAGACCGATTACAGGATACCATGGACCGTTTAGAGGTGGATAGACACAGAGGTAGAAGGAATAGATCAGTTTCAGTGACAGGTAGTCATCATACCCATCAGTCCAGTCAACATAGTCATCAGTCCCATTCTTCAGTGGGGAGCTCCTGTCATTCCTCCAGGTGAAAACATCATCATACACCTACTCCAAATAGACCATTACTGCCTCAGTTTGTACCAGGTGGACAACCAGTATAGGTGGAGCCACCAGAGGTTGGGTTCTAGGAGTCCGTTTTGGTAGCCACAACAGAGTGGAGAGCTTTATACCCAGAGGTTAGGGAGGTTTTTCCTTTTCCCCAGTATTGTGCGCAGCGTAGAGACACAGCCAGATTCAAAGGAGATCATGGTAATAGACCACCACAGCAACAGCGTAATCATGACCTCAATAGAGCTACGGAGAAGATTACATTGGCTCCATATAATGGCTCTAGAGACACTAGTGCAAGAGCTTGGATCCACAAGCTGGACATATATCTTTCTTTGAGGCCCATGCCTGAGCGTGAGGCCATTCAGTTTGCGGTGTTGCATTTAGAGGGGATTGCATATGATTGGTGGCACCATGGATTGGTCACCGCCTTAGTTCACTCCTATGCTGAGTTCACTGAGCGACTCATTGCACGGTTTGATCGTAAGGATACATAACTTTACTACAAGGAGTTGGCTCATCTTAGACGGAGTGGTCACGCAAAAGATTATATTAATGAGTTTCAGTGTATTGCAGTTATGGTACCTGATATGCCTCAGAGACGGAGTGTGATGTTATTTATTGAGGGATTACAGGATAGACTTAAGGGACTGGTACGTGCGTTCCAACCATCTACTCTTAAGGATGCCATTGATGTGACAATGAGACTGGATACTGTTCCCACTTCTTATCAAGGTGATAAGAAAATAGCCACGGACTCTCGGCCTATACAGAAGGCCAACACGCCACAAAATAAAGAAGGGTCATCTTCTATAAATCCTTGGATGAATCAGGAGACTAGGAATGACTTGAGGAGAAAAAAGTTATGTTTTTCCTGCAAAGATCCATGGGAACCAGGACACCGTTGCATGGGTAAAGGAAAGGTTCATTTGATTGAGGTAACTTCTGAGTGTGGAGATGAGGAGGTTCCTGATACTAATATTGAGGATAATACAAAAGACGTTGAGCAGGGTCAGACACAGTTGGAGTTAGACACCCCTGAGCCTTTGGCGTCAGCCAAAGTAATTATGGCTACCCTCTCCAGTTATCCTAACTTTCATGCCTTTTGTTTGAAAGGTACACTTAAGGGTAAGTGGGTCGCGAGCTTGGTAGATACAGGGGCTACACATAAATTCATTGATCGGGAGTTAGTAGGAAGGCGTGGATTACAGTATGAGAAGTTTGGTGGTTTTGGAGTAAAGGTGGCAGATGGTGCAGTTTTGGGTTGTACCAAACGGATTCCACAGCTTAGTATTCAGATGGGGAATTACACTCTGACTGATGATTTTTATGTGTTTCCTTTAGAGGATTATGATGTGGTCTTGGGCATGCAGTGGTTACAGGGTATTGGGCGTTACATTATTGATCACCACCGTATGCAGTTAGAATTCCTTTCTGGGGGAAAGAAGATTATCTTGAGGGCAGCGCAAGATGGAGGACCTAAGGAGGTGTCATCTCGCAGGATGGAGTCTCATTTTATGGGTGATGAGGTAAATGATTCTATTTGTTGCATTACATTTTCACTCCCAATTATGAGTCATCATTCTTATGGGGATTTGGAGAGCATGATAATCAGAGTAGCGCAACGGTCTTTTGCGAAGACTAAGGTATGTGATGGTGAGTTTGCTAATTACATGTTGAGAATTATCACATACTCTCTAGGAGAAATAAGGAGAATTTATTCACAGATATTTTGCAGCATGGTGTTTCTGATGGAAGAGTTTGCAAATTTTTGAGAATAATATGGGATCCTGGAAGTTGGTGTTGTGTATCAGGGGCAAATTGCTTGAGGACAAGCAATCTCCAGGAAGGGAGGACTGTAATGTCCCCAAAATTTTGAGAAAGTGATTTAATTAATTTAAGTTGTCCAAAATTAATACTACTTCAAAAGGATGACTTTAATTAATTAATTTTAATTAATATGGAAAAATAAATAAAATATTTTGGCTTCTTCTAGAAGTTTCCTGGGAGCCTTTAAAAGAAGTTGAGGGCAAAGCAATTCATATCTTTTTGTTGCTAAAAATATTCTGAGTATTGTGAAGCTTGAATCTGTGATTCAGCGAAAATCTCTGAGGACGCAAACCTTCAGCAAATTGGAGAAGAGTTGGACGAGAACCTAGCTCTTTTCAGAGGTGGATTCGTGACAGAATTCATATTGTGCTTATTGATCAGATCTGGGACTTAAGGGGTCATTCACTGGATATATCAGGTGTTCAGCATCTACAGAGGTTTCCAGGTATTTATTTTATTAGATTTGATATATATATATATATATCTTCAAATCAAGTGCTATACGAAATCCACACATATCGGTACCAGGCCATACCAGCGGATTCAAAAAAGTGAAGAAGGGCACAGTTCACAGGTGCAGGCCGCAGGGTAGTACAGAGGCCGACATCGGCAGGTAGACCGACATCAGCCAATCAGTGATTGACATCGCTAGGCAGACAGTCACCAGCAGGCAGAGATCATCACCAGGCAACCGATGACGACAGTTTATCGACCGACGTCGACAGAATAACCGACGTCGGCGACTGTGTTTTTTGGACACAGCAGCCCGAGCCACACAGATCCAGGTTTTTTATTCCAGTTTGCTAGTTTGCTAGAATAATTTGGTTTTGAGACCACATTTGTATTATTTTATGATATCTGGACTGTATTTGCAATTGTTATTTATTTGAAATATATTTGAGAAGAATCTATAGTTCGGTTACAACCATATTTAAGTTCAGATCTTGTGTTATATCTGCGGTTGCACTCTTGTTGCAATCATTGAGTTCAGCGAGTTATTAACATCCTCTTTGTTGGGATAATTCACTTCTCACATAAATCACACACAAAAAATTGTGCCAAGCTCAATTATATATATATATATATATATATATATATATATATATATATATGGAAA
The DNA here is from genome assembly GCA_037957365.1 of Torreya grandis. Classification (NCBI taxonomy): domain Eukaryota; kingdom Viridiplantae; phylum Streptophyta; class Pinopsida; order Cupressales; family Taxaceae; genus Torreya; species Torreya grandis. The sequence goes on from JARHVA010000573.1 coordinate 917,377, forward strand.
ATACATTTCATATTATGTATGAGTTTTTATATATAAAATATAATTAAGATTTTGTACTTTCACAAGTTCTTATAACAATAAATGTGATTGAATGCCACTCCACTATATTATTTACATAGAAAACATGAATATCTAGTGAGTGTTACTTGATTCTAATTTTTAATAGAAATCTTGATTTATGACATATATACCATTCGATAGTGGATTAAGGTTTCATTATTATGTGATTCTTAACTCCTCAAAACTTGTGAAAATTATAAAATTTACTTATAACTAATATAGAGTAATTCTAGAATAATCATATTTGGAGGCGTACAAACCCATCATGCAATGATTATTCAATACCTTTGAATGTAGCATCTTAATCACTTTCAAATATAATTATTATTGCCCTGTGATGAGACCAAGTAGATGCCATTATTATTATTAAATTTGTATATTTAAGTTCAAATTATTAAAGCAAGCTTACATTACAAGTTTACATGTAAACTCAAACACAAACAATTCTCAATACAAAAACAAAGACTAACCATTATATAACCCTTATTTATTTTTATCATCCCTAACCTTCACTTAATATATATGCCCATCACTTTTTTAAATGTAAAACACAGAAAAATATAAATATCTTAATTATCTATATATGCAATGAATGAATTTGATACTACTTTATTAAAAAAAAGAGCATTTTCAAACATAGACCCTTACAAACATAATAATCAACGAGCACCTATCCTTGTCAAATTTAAACCCTAGTGCTCTTGACGTGGGCCCAAGGATCTTAGGTTATCAATCAAGTTGATTAGAGAACAAATTGTCTCCAACGGTTTTCTCTATGGTGATAAATAAAATTGGGTAGAGAAGATAATAGAGGAAAGGACCCAATCTTAATAAAAAAAGAATCCAATCTATGTGAACTTTAAATTTAGAGTCTAATAAGCATATTATACGATATCTAAATATTATACGAAAAATGTTCACAACTATTTTTAAATAAATAAAAAATATATTATATAAAAAAAAATTAACTAATATATTCAATTAATGAAAAATATAAATTTTAAATTAATTTACTATAAAATAAATTAATATAATTCATAAATAACAATATAATCTTATATAATAAATTATGACGAACTTTTAAACACAGTAATGATGAGGAGTTCAATAATTATTAATCTCATCATCTTTTAAAATAAATATTTTTTATAAACATGTCCTATCACTGATATTAAGGCCTATCAGTTGTACCGTATCACTGATATTAAGTCCTATCAGTTCTATTGGGTCCACTACCTGAAACAAATAAAAGACCCCATTTTTGATTTATGGAGATGAGTACTTCCAGAGTGGGATCCGATATGATTTTGTACGAAAGAAACCTGTGTAACTTTGGTAAAGTCCAGCACTCCATTGAAAAAAAAAGGTCGATGGACAGTTCAACTTCGCTGGCGTCCATTTTTAATTTCTGTAATAATTACGTAGAGATGGACTTTCTGAGTGGACAGGACGCCGTCAGTAATTGAAAAATAAAGCAGAAGTATTTGTGCCTCCGTCCACTCTTTTGCTGACATATCAATTTCAAGGGTAAAGTTCTGTGAAAACATGGGACCTCATTGACTTGGCTCTTCTTTGGTTTGATTAGACAACCTACCGAAATCATGAAAAATAAATTTGAGAATTGATTTCGACTGCTTCCCAAATTCATCATTTTTATAGTAGCAATAAAAGTGAGTATGGATCGACTCAGAGCACATGCTTCAAAAGTAAATTGAGTTATGATTCCACAATATGGGCATCACATATAAATATTCATCTTTTTTTTTACATCAGTAAACACCAAACAATGCTTTTATTTTGTTGCATAACTTTTATGTCTTTAAAAATCCAAAAACTAATGTGTGTGGGGGAGGTATGCTTTTAAAACTCTAAATTAAAAAAAGTGGGATGGTAAGAAAGCGCACGCTAAGTAAAAAGTATTTCGGAAGTTAAATTAGATTATAAATTTAAGATAAGAGTTATAAATTCCAATATCATCAAAATTACATTAAATCATAAAAAGTTAAGTATCCACATTAAAGTGTAAAATTCACAAAAAAAGTTTATATAGAAAAGCCCTATAATAATTTAGGTCATTGATGCAATTTATTTTGACCAGGGAGGATGTAACAAATTATCAAGGTTGTCTCCCCAACCACCACCAAGGGGTGCATAACATCAAGTATGGGTCCCCAAACTTTTTGTTCAACATTTTATTCATATCCCTCCTCAACATGTGGTTGACGAGGGGAAGTACCTAGATTCAAGTAAGGAAACTTACCCTGCCCATTTGATCCTCTAGGACCATAACCACCATTTTGTAGGGATGGTGACCCTCCATGACAACTGAAAGGTGAATGTATGCAGTGGGGAGGAGTGGAAAAATCTAAGCAACTGTGAGCCCTATGCCACCCTCTCCCACACCACAGTCCCTACATCCTTAGTCTCTCCTTAGAGAATCATTTTTGGGAGAATTAAGAGGAACAATGCTAACAATACAAGCGACATTTCTAAAGTGACCAATTAAAGTTTATAGGTGCCCCACCTCCAAAGCCACCGTTTTTACTTGCACATGAGATCTGTAACATTACATTAGATATACTCAAAAACATGTTAGCGATAGAAAAATCTTTGTCAAGATGTCCATGATTCAAGATTGCATAGTTTCTATCTTTCTAAATATAAAGTGTAATTTCAATACAAAAAATATACCAATTTTGCTTGAATTTGGTAGGAAGCATAACATTATCCCTAAGAAATATGATGTTCCAAGAAAAAGGTTTTGGTTTGAATGGTTTGAAGAAGTAATGAATCCACTTGGAAACCTTTTGAGCTCACACACAAAGAAAATGATGTAGTCACAGTTAGGGGTCTCAATTGAGAGACGCCTTAAAACCACACAACCTTCAAAGTCACACAACAAAATATGAAAATAAATGAAAACAACAAACAACATATATATTTATTTGATTTTAGTATTAGGAAATTATAAAGCACACACACTAACAACAACACAACAATCTCATATGAGATGTGTTATATTATCAACTCTTTAGATCTTTGCTTGCTAATTCATAATCTTTGTAAACTTAATTATATGTCATAATAGTTACTATAATCTATCCTATAACTCTCCACCAACAATATCTCCAAAAATAAGTCCCTTTGCACGAGTGTAATGGCATGCTTATAAAGGTGTGAGATCCACCTACTTACATTAAGTGTTTAACAACCCACTAACAATATTTAATGCTTTGACACAATCCTAATGCTAATACATCACAAATGAGAATATTGCATAGTAACACAAGTTAATGTGCTATAAAACACCACACATAATGTGTTATCCTCTCTTGTTATTCCAAATCAACCTACCCAATCAAGCAATGATCAAATAGTGAGAATTACACCCTTTTGCTATCCATTGGATCACTCAAAATCATTAAATGTCTCCACAAGCTATGTGGTTCAACTGGTAGGTCGAAAAACCTCAAATGAACACTTTGTCTTACCACAATCCTCATATTTGAAATGAATCTTACCACATATAACTACAAGGTTCTTAAATGGATTTGGAATGTGCAGTAATGTTATACCAACTATCAAAGATTTGAATTATTTTTGATGATGTTACACTTGCTCTTGATGTTAATTCCATGTTCTGAAATAACTTTAATGATGCTAGACTTGCTCTTGATGTTAATTCCATGTTCTAATCTTACCGTAAGTTAATGAAATAATTCCACAGTGAATATAAAGCTCCTTCAAGATCTGTACAACAATTATCTTGCTTCCACATAGAAGAACTAGATTCTATAGTGACTTCATTTAATGCTCTAATGTTTCAAAATATACTTATAGACCTTATAATTACTTTTTTGATCTTCACACTACTATGCCCAATTGAAAGACTTAACAAGCCTACTTGCACAAAACTTTTCAAGCTTATTCAAACTAAGATAACAATTGTGTGCATTAACAGACTTGTGTAAAACTATATTTAACTAATTTTCCTAATCTAACATATTTTTGGTTAATACAGTATTTCATGTGAACCAAGATGTTCTTGCATCATCTACCATGTGTAATTAAAATAAATCTAAGTTCCTATGTATGTACCTTCTGTTGATTATATTCCATATTTTATAACTTCTAATCTGTCATGTCCCATCTTCAATATATCGACCTTTCCACTCGACTAAATATTATTTATAATATTTTTCACATGTCTTTTTACCGATTCTTGTGTCAATCACATGTTCCATCTCTTCTCATTTCCTTTTTGGCATTTTTAATTTCTAGAATTTGAACATGAACATGAATATGAATATATGCTTCCACTATTATGTTCTTCATGATAAGGATGCAAATATTCCACATTGAAAATAGGGAAAATGTCAATCCTGTCAAGAAACTCAATCTCAAATGCATTCTTTGCAAATTTATACAACACTTTGCATGGTTCAATCTTCTCCCTCTTCAATTTATTATATGCTTTTTAAATCTCTCTTTCTTCAAGTGTGCTAAGACCATGTCTCTAGCCTGCTATTCTACTTCTCTTTGCTTCATGTCTATGCATTACTTATAATACACTGTAGTTTTATCCAATTGATTATGCACTTGATTTTTCATGTCTCTTTTTTTCTTTGTAATATCCTCTTTGACTTGAACCATACACAATCACTACAAATCCTCTTTGACTTGAACCATACACAATTTGAAATGGTGTCTTTTTTTCACTCATAATAATTGAATTATTATATGTAAATTCGTTCTTGGTTTACCTTTAATTAAACATCACAACATATTACCCAAAATCTATTTTAATACTTCTACATGTCCATTTATCTAAGGATGATATGTTGAGCTAAAATGTAAGTTGATGTTCAACTTATTCCACAACATACTCTTGAATGTATTATAAATTTTACATCTTTGTCTAATACTATGCTACATGAAAAAACATGGAGCCTTATAATCTCCCTAAAAACAAGTTAGTAATGTTTTTTACACCATTAATCTTCTTATAAAACATAAAATGTGTCATCTTTGAAAATTTATCAACTACATTACTAACAAGTTGATAAATCTAGTTACAACTACATTACTAACAAGTTACAACTAAATCTTTGCAATTAGTTAAATCTAGTTACAACTAACATCTAGGCATTATTGGTTTCATCCCAATAGTCTAAGAGAATCTGGTTCTAGATTAGAGTGACCACATACCCATTTCAAACCACTATTGATGATTATACATTGTCACATACAAGAACAAAACTGAAACAATCTAAGTACCACATCCTCTTGGACATTTATATAAATAAAAAGTGCACTAAATCTATCATACTCTACTAGTTACATTTAAATTTGCTTAATTTATACATATATTATATAATTTGAATTAGTCTCTAGTTTTATCTTGTTTAAACCACTAAATATTTAATAAGATAAAAAATTAATGAACCACTTATTCCTTTGAGCATGACAAACCCTAGATTCCCTTAGGGTTTCATTTACCTTTTTAGGGTTTCACATTTATGTGTTATAGTTTTAAATTGAATTTATGAGTTCCCCTTATCATATGCACAAATATGAATTTTTTCTCTTTTACTCTAGGTTTCACACTCATTCTCCTATTAAGGTTCCCTTTATTAGGTTTGTAACTAGTCCACACACATATTCAACTGATATTTTGTTCAAAATTATTTTTTTTCAAATCCTCAAATATTTTTCTTAGTTTTACTGATTGGTTTGAAAACTTACTTTTTCCCAAAATTCTGTATAAATTTTCCAAAATTATAGTAAATTACAATTTTTAGAAAATTTAACCTTGAGGGTGAAACACAACTATTTTTCAAACAAAAAAAGGGTTTCATTAATCTATTGATATTTAACAAAAACTTTTTTATTTCCCAAAATTCCTCATAGTTTTCTTGGGGTGGTCTATTTTTTATTTCATGTATGATAACATGCCTATAATGGATATACATAGTATATATTTTGTAATTAAACTTATGATAAAGATAATTATATTTTTTTCCCCAAAATATATAATATATTTTAAAAAGCATGTAATGAAATGGATTCAAATTACGGGCAATAAACCTAAGGCTGAAATTAACCATTAAAATTTTCAAACATGCCTTAGTAACACACATTGTCTGAATATTTAATTTTATATAATTTTGGTTACTGCTAGATGACAAATAGAATGTATGACACATTTCGTTCCTCCCCCTAGTACTCAACATAGTGATGGCTACCATCCCTCTCTCATTATTTTTCCTAGGCTTATATTGGGTGCTGAGATCTACATTGTCATAACACAAAGAGTAAGGGTGCAAAGTGGAGGCAATCAAACTATAAATCCTTATCCCCCTTCACGTCTCAAGTTTCCAACCAATCCAACCAAAGAGTATGATATTATTAATCAACTTAAGAATACTCTATCTAAAATATTTATGTTAGAACTACCCCACAAGTCACCTATTTATAAGGATATTATTCATACAACATTACATGACATGAATTTACCTAGTGGTATAGAACCACCTTATATTGATTATATCATAAATACATTATGATGGATTGAGGATAATATCTCTTTTGAGAAAAAATACTTACCTCACATACACATTATTAATCTTCATCTCCCATTATATATTCAAGTATGAATAAAAAATATGGCAGTTAAGTAGGTTTTAGTGGATAAAAAATATGGACTTAATATTTTTAATATATAATTTTTTAATGTACTTATTATATAATTCAAGGATCTTGATTACTTTCATATGAATATTAAGTGTTTCACTAATACACCTTAGAATGTGTCAGGAAAAATTACATTGAATATCAATGTGGTCATACAATAATAGCTACAATATGCCAAGTTATGCCCAATGATATCAATTATAATATTATATTAAAAATAGCATGGATTCATGATATAAATATAGTCCCTTATACCTTACATTCATTCTCAATTTTATTCATCGGGTGCACACACAAACACACACACATTTGTCCCATGGATCAAGAACCTTTAAAGCATTGTGTCATAGCACAATCTAGACAAAAATACATACCTCACATGAAACTTTATCCTTATGAGTGTGGACATACCTTTCTACACAATGATATACCAAAACCAACATCCACTATGATTACTCTTCTAGCATAGGCATTAAATTTAAAGTAATACAGTTTTATGCTAAAATATATGCAAAAGTTGGGATACATAGGACTTGGATTGGGAAAACATGCACAAGGAAATATTAATTCTATCATTGCATCTAATCATAAATGTAAACAAAGTCTTAGATACATATATGATCCAAGAGTCAATAAGGAAAATGGTACTAAGAAAGTAAATATTTATACACATTTCCTTAAATCAACACCTAAACATGCAAAGGAAGCTCATCATGTATCAACACAAGAATTGGTATATCTTGATATTATCAATAGTAAAATTATCCTTTAAATTTGGAAATTAGATGAGTTCTCTAATGATGAACTCTTGGAATATTTGTGGGAATATGAAGATCTCCCTCCCTTTTATCATAAGAAAAAGTTTCCTTCGACAAAAAATGCCCATGGATATTTTTTAGAGAGTGAACATTCATAAAATGATGTATATATAGATTAATACCTATTATACCATATGTGGAAGATAGATCAACATTGATAAATGAAAAAATAATTAAAGTCAAGCATGAAACAAATAAAGATCTAAGACTAGTCTTTCTTATTGCCATGCTCAAGGATGGCAAAGGTAAAGGATTTAGATAGGTACTACATTATTTACCCAAGTTATTGACTTGAGATTAATGAGAGATGATAGGAATTTACCCCTTAACTGTAATTCAAAATATAGTACTCTACCTAGATGCAAATCCATTCAAGTAAAAAATAATATAAATGCATCTGATAGTAGATTTTCTAGTTAAACATGAAATTCAAAGGAGCCTTGACGCAGGGTTTATTAAATCAATCGATTAACCCCCCATGGGTATTTAATATTATAATATTTTCCTATATTAATGGATAAATTAGATGTTGTATAAAATTTCATGATCTAAACAAAGTTTTCCCTGAGGACAATTTTCCATTGCCAAGTATTGATATGAATGTAGATTATACAGATGGTTATGAGATGATATAATTCATGGATGGATTTCTTATACATAATCAAATAAATATAAATCCTAAAGACCAACTTAAAACCATATTTAATACAACATGGGGAACATTCTGTTATGTGGTCATGATGGATTGCATAATGCGGGATCTATTTATCAAAGGGCTATAACACACACATTTCATGATTTTATACTTAAAACTATGGAATATTATGTTGATGATTATATTTAAAAATATATAGATCAATATGATCATATTAAAAATTTATGACAAATATTTGAATGCTTACTCAAATATAATGTGTGCCTAACCCCCCAAAAATGCGAATTTAGGGTATCTTTAATAAATTTGTTACACTATGTCATATATTAGAGACACATAGAAGACAATCCAAATAAATTAAAATACATAATTTACATACCTCTAAAAAATGGTTAAAGTAGTTTAGGTGGTTATAAAGAATAATTAAAAAAATAAGACGTTTTATGGCTCAGTTATTAGATAAGACACAAACTTTTACCCAATTATTAAAGAAAGGTAAAAATTTAGAATGTGGTGCCAATTTTCAACATATTTTTTATGTAATCAGATAATATCTACTTAATCACCTATTTTCATGCCTCCAATATTAGATAAGACTTTACTATTATATGTTTCTACTACAAATCATTTCGTAGGGGATTTATTGGCACAATACTATGATGATCATAGGGAACATGTAATTTATTACATCAATCATACACATGTGGATTATGAAATAAGTTATAAATTAATCTATAAGTTATATCTAGTCATTATTTTTTCAATGCAAAAACTTGGACACTATATGCTTAATAATGAAACACATGTCATTACAAAGGTGGATCCGCTAAAGTGACTCATGATGAAAACACATTTGTCATGATGCATAGCTAAAAGGGTAATGCTAATTATGAAATTTGACTTAAATTTAATATCTCAAAATTTAATAAAAGGACGTGTAATTATAGATCAATTAATTACAACACCGTTAGTTGACACAATACCAATCAACCATGATTTTAAGATGATCTTGTTGCATATCATATTGATGACGATACTTGGACTATGTACTTAAATGGATATAGATGCACCATAGGAATTGGAACTAGAATAATTCTCATCAATCCATAGGGATTACATAAGCCATTCACATATCACTTAGGGTTTTTTTGAACAAATAATATAGTGGGATATAAGGCATTGATTCTTAGACTATACACTGCACACATTGCAAATAAAATCTATTTGTGTGTACATGAATTCCTAACTCATAGTTAATCATTTTTTAGATGTTTATTATAAAAAATATGAAAATTTGATCTATACAAAAATATTATACAAAAATCTATGAGATACTTTGATACTATTACGATTGAGAGCATACCTCGCAAAGATAATCACCATGTAGATGTTATGGCTAGTGAAAATTATATGGTTCTTATTAACATCAATGGTGATTAGGAAATTTTATTTATATAATAATTAAAAAAATCATCAATGATAAAAAATAGACATGGATGCCTTAGTAGTATTTATAGTCACACGTAGTGCAAGCAATTTAAAATGGTATAGTGATATTTATAATTTATTGCATAAATATATTACCACGAAAAATTTATCAAGGAACAATAAATGAAAATTTTAATGAGATGAAAATAATTATTTTATAATTTGAAGGGATGTATTTAAATAATAATTTAAGGGAATTTACGTTGATGTCTTAAACACGAGGATGCTAAGATAACTCTCCAAGAGGCACATAATAGTGAAAGTTGTGGAAATCTCAATGAAAAAAACCATATTATAAATTATTAAGGATGGTTTCTACTGGCCCATGATGGAGAAAGAATTCCATTAACATGCAAAACTATGTTTACAATGTTATTTAGACCATAACTTGAATTGTGTGCCTTCACAGGAATTACGACCTATCATATCACCATTGCCATTCTTTCCTTGGGGATTTGAATTTATAGGAAAGATAAATATAGAATCATCAAAGACTCATAAGTTCATTATAACAACTAAATAATATATTAAAAAATGGGTGGAAGTGGTTACATTTCAATAAACTACAACAGAAGATATATACAAGTTTTTAACGAAAAATATCATCATGATTTATGAATAATATTAGTAATATTTTTTATAATTACAAGTTATGCAATACATTTTAAAATACTTAATATCTACAAGGAAATGGACAGGAAAAAACAATAAATAAGAAAATTGCTAAAATATTAAGTAAAGTAGTTACAAAACATGGTGATAATTGGCAAAATCAGATTGTTTTTACCTTATAGGCCTATCACATGGTGTTCATTCACCCACGGGGCTTGTCCTTATTATTTGGTATATGGAAGATAAGATGTATTGACTTTATATCTAGAGATATTACCCTTGCATTCTCTCTCTAAGAATCATTAGAGATAATGAGTATCAGGAAAAGTGACTACATGAGCTATAAATGTTTTATTATAGATGCATATATGCTACTAAGCACCTCAGTGTATATAAAAATCATATGAAAAGAAATTTAAAAATCAAGAATTTAAAATTGGTGACTTGGTCCTAAAAGAGAATTAAAAGAATACCAATGTAGAGAAACAAACCAAAGGCAAGTTCAAACCAAAATGGTTAGGTACATTTTTGATCACAAAGAAATTGGGCACAAGGGTTTGTATTTTTACTTAAATTGAGGGTAAACTTGTGAAAAACACTATGAAAATCATGCACCTACATCTATTTTACATGTGAGCATGTCATATTCAAAAAAATACAAAATAATCAAAATATTTAAAAATTAGACCTGAGTGTGACATGTGTTGCTAGTTTACATGATTTATTTACTATTCATCACATATATGTTAAATTATAAATCTATTTTTTTAATGTACATGTTTCACATTATAGATGAGTGGGATGTAGGACATATAAGTTATATATGACATGGAAATTTAGATGCATGACATTTATATACCTAGAGCTTACCTTTCTTACAACGGGGGCATGCTTTTACTGGGATCATCTTGGTACATTTACACATGTTACATATTCATATGAGTATTCTATTGATCATATAGAGATATTTACATGTAGTCATTCAAATTTTATCATGATTACTTGATAATTTTTATTTTTGGCCCACTTTCACTTTAATTGACTTGAGCAGTTAATCTAGACATATTTTGCCACTTCACTCTATCCTAAGTACCTATACAGACCTATCCCTTTAAAATTTTCTATTTTATGCCTACATAAATGTTCTAAATTTCTATAAACCCCTCTAATAATTTTTGTGGGCATCCTAGATCCCAAAATTCACATGTTTCTTTACAAGACAAGATCAACCAATATGGGTCAATATTACAATCAATTTTTCCATTTATGGGTTGATCTTGTCCTTCAGTCGAGTAATAATCACTTTTAAAATTTAGATCATCCCTTATAGGTTGGTTCATATATTTAGGATAGGCAGCACACATTTTTCCCCTTTTAGATTTCTATAAAGGCACATATAAGTCATATATTCTATCACTTGGAAACTTCAATACATAGGCATACTTACACTATTTCACACTAAGGAAAGCTTCACTATTCTTTCCAAATCTAATTCTAATCATTTAAAGTAGTCTTAATCCAAGTAAAGTAAAGCATTATCATGTATTCAATCCATATTTAGACAATTCATGTAGCAAAAGGAACACAATTTCTTAAAACACTCTAAGTGGGAGAACTATGTGGGCTTGATTTCCTTCTTCAAAGCATTGGATAGGTAGGCGTAAATCAGTCATCATGGGGGTGATTGGGGCATATCAGACCATTACACTCCCAATTTTTCTATTTGTAGGTCTTCAACTATTAAAAACCCTATTAGTTTTAAAATTTTAATAATTTATTTGTAATTTATTCACATGCATTAGATGGTCAATTTTTCACACACAAGTCTATTTTAAGTAACCACAACATGTTTCTATCAAATTTGGTTATTTGTGTGAAAACCCTAAATGACAAAACTACCATGAAAAATGAAGATAATAACATATCAATGATAACATTCACTGATTTAGAATTATTTTATACTAAAAACTTATTAAAAATAACAAAGTGTAAGGAGTAAATAAATACTTAGTTGGAAATTGTGCCTCTAAGAGGAATCATGATCTAAAACTTGTTTTTTAGAGAGATCTAGTGACTAGAATTAGGTATATGAAACAATAGATGGGCCTAGACAACAGTGATGGGAAGAGGACACTATAGGGTTGGTTCTCTTGCCTAACCTAGGGTGCTCCTATCTATTTGTAGCGAGGAAAATAGGGATTTTGGGTTATTTATGCCTTCATTTGTAGGGCCTGTATCTTATGTAGGAGTTTATGATCAATTTTGAAGAATAATGTATAACTACTTGTCCTTCAAAAAATCTATTTCCTTGACATGTGAAGACTGATGCAAATCAATGGGAAAAAAGGGTTAGCATCTGAATTTAGGTGAGACATCAACACCCGATGTGTTGAAGATTGCCTACATACCAATACTCCTAAGAGGGATCAAACTTCATGCAGTTCTCCCATGCTATGGTGGTATGTGATTAATTGGTACAATGTGATAGAAGTTAGTGTAATAAAAATGTGATTATATGCCTTAACTATTAATTGTGACTTGTATAATGTATTTAGACTTGAAATCTAGGCTAATAGGGTTATATGTGACCAAAATTGGGAGAAATAAATATTTTGCTCTTAGTGTGCGAGTGTTATTCTTGTGATTTTTGATGTGGAAGACACTTATGTGAAAAATGGTTTGAAAAGTGTTTATATAGTCATATCATTGAAAATAATTCTAATGGGGATCATTAGGGACATGGGTTGACCTTATTACAACTTTAAATTTAAAAAAATAGTCATTATTTAGTGGGAAAACATGAGAGGGGGCAAGGATACTAGAGTAGTGTGGTATAGTCCCTTGGCACACTCTTATCTAATGGGTGATTTTATCATTCTGATTGTTAGGTAGGGCCTAAAAGGTGTCTAAGGTTCATAAGGATAGGGTTAAGGTCATTCTTAGGTCATATATCAACTTATAAGAGTGTGTAAGGTACTTGAAAGTGATCAAAAGAGGCCCTATGATAGGTCTAGACCTATGTGTGTAAAAGAGTAGTCACAAGTGCAAGGTTTTTAGTTTAAATTCTGGTTTTACATGTCTACAAGATGATCTTACCTTAGATTTCATAACTTTTGATAGAGGAAAAAATGAAACAATACAGAAAAATAGTGCCATTCGATTTTTTTCCCTTTTTGACAGTCCTGACCCTCATCAATTATAGTCACAATTCTTATGGAATTTATAAAATAAGTATCTATTGATTAGTTATAGCCACTATTTAGTTTCAAATAGTCAGATCATAGGTAGTAAATAACTAATATTTTGTATTTTTTGTAGTTAGTCTTCTTTTATTTAATCATGTTTGGGTAATTTCGGTAATTTGCTTTCATTCTACTTTGTCACAATTTGTTTTAAAATGTTTGCTTCATTTTTAATATGTTTAATCTTAATTAGGGTTAATGCATGTATTAATTCCAAATTTTGATAAAACATTACAATAATTACACATGAATTTATCTTATGTATAATATTTAGAGTGTTATATTATATAGATTTTTTTTCTACTGTATGTGATGATGACATATAATGATCGTGTAGATTAGTCTTTCTTGTTATATGCATGATTGATGTTGCTGCATGTTACATGGTGTGATCCTTGTTGTGTATTACATTTTGTGACTCCTTTTAAGTTTGAATCTTTCTCTATAAATCTGTTTGACTCTTTCTATGTGTGACTCTTACTTGCATGACATTGGGATGTTCATTATGTGACTCCTTTTATGTTTGGCTCTTTATCTATGAATTTACATGACATTGGGTGTTTAGTGCATGACTCATTTTATGTTTAAATATTTTTTGTGTGAATCTTACTCTATAAAACATTGTGTGTTATCTTACATGTTTCTATGCTTTGTTGTGTGTGTTATTTCCATGAAATTTTATGTGACTCTGTGATGAAACATCTATGTTTGAATGATGATCTTATGATGTCATAAATTCTATCACACATTCTTATACTTGTGTAAAATGCCATTATATATTTTATGCATCTTTTGGGAAGTTATTACATAGTGATTTTATAATTTTTATTATGTTTATTATTTATTACATGCCTCATTACTATATCTACTTGACATAAAACTTGTATGGCATAGGATAAATGTTTCATATATACTCTAACGATATAATATTTATAATATGACATAATGATCCAAAACTCAGAAGCTTTGGTTGAAAGATAATTCAAGAAATAAGAACAACACAATTGTAATAATGTTATCTCTGAGAAGAGATGTTTTATTGCTCAAAATTACATATACAACATATGCCTATCTTTGGGAAGAGATGTCTGATTTCTATTTTAGGTTAAATATTTATTTATACAAATTTTTAAGGTAGGAGGAGGATGTGGAAGGTCACAAATTTCAAGGGAGATTAATTGGTTCAACTTCCACAATTTACAACAATACAAAATTTGAGGAATTACTATTTTTAGAAACTTACTATTTTTAGAATGCACTACTAAAATTAAAATTTAGGTAACTCCAATTTGGAGGGGTAAAAACCCACCCAAAAAAGCTCAGTTCCATCTCAGGATGTTCCTCTCATTCTTATCTTTCCAATGGTTCAAACGAGGAGTCAAACGGAGCTATGGTGCAAAAGTTATGGCTCCCAGAAGTTCTGCCACCAATTGGGGTAGAACCGTTGCCTGAATTGTCGCCTAAAATATTTCTCGGATCACATAGTATAACCATGTTAGCACATGATTTACATGATTACATATTTATATATAACATGATGCATATAAATCTTTTATTTTTAAATTATTAATTTGTAGGCTATGTCCCTCATCTCCAAAGGAGGGGCATACACAATGGCCTTGTCTTGGAGAATTAGTCCTTCACATAAATAAATCCAGATTTTAGGTAATTATTTTACATTAACATAGTTTTACATAAATTATTACAAATTTGACATAAATTGGGGGCATATGTCAGATATTATAGAGGATTGTGAGTAATAATGGACTTTATTACACATATAACATGATGATTCTATGATATTATTACATAAATTAAATGAATTAAATTACACAAGTTATTAGATTGGGGGAATATGCATGACATATGTGGATAATTCCCAAATTCTATGATAAACCATATGACTAAGATTACACATATTATCAGATTAGGGGCACATGTAAGACATATGTGGCTAACTCTTTTTGGTCACGATAAAGGCAAATACAAAAAAGTGTCACAACATATTGGAAGTACATCATAAGTTCATACCCTAAGATATTGATAGTTGTATGGATTGTATGCAGTCAAAATTTAGTCAAAGCAAAGGACAATTTATAAATTACACACATCCATAGAATGCACAATAAAATAGGTGTCTAGGAGAATACTCCTTGATCTTTATGATTATAAACCATGAGATTTAGAAACTTAGGTAATAAAGATCCCTGATTTGGTAATAAATCAAAGTTATAATAGGTGGAAAATTAATAAATCATATGAAAGGCCACCTTTTATAGTTATGTCACAAAAATTGACACAACACAATTATCGTTCAATATTTTAATTACAAAATAATTAGATTCAAAATTAATATATCAAATTCATTTAATAAAACAAATACCATTATTAACACAAATTCATAGTGAAATAACAATGAATTCTCAAGGATCATGAGACCATTACAAAAAAAAATTCATAGGAAAATAATCACCATAATTTTCATATAATTACTTGAAGCATAATGTGGTTACAATTGTTATTTCCTCTTCATTTGGTTTTCCCTAGGAGTTCAAATAAGCCTTTTTTTCCCCATACATCATGGAATACAAACACTACAATTACATGTTCAACAAAGTAGAGAAGGCACACATAGTGATAGATGGTAAAAATGCTAAACATGATGAGATTGAAAACATGTATAATTTGGTCACCAATAAATTGGTTGGTCTGCATCAAACCACCACTAAACTAGAGTTATTCACTTACATTGACCTATTTTATAACCTTTTCATGAGGTGTACAATGAAGGACAATGTACTTTTATCACCAAATATGAAGAACAAAGTAGCCTTTATCATTAGGATAGTCTTTGAGAAATATTAAAAACTACCATATCCCACATTTGTATATAATCAAGAGGTCACCTTAGAATGGATTCACATGAATGACCTAATGGAAGTCTTTCAAGATTAAGAAAAATATATCGAGCATTGGGTAAATAGAGGATAAATGGATATTTAAACTATCAAAAATTAGACAAGGGGTTGTAATTGTAAATATCTTAATGAATCATTGATATGGAGCCTCATACATTATTCATGTGAACAAGTTATGGGTGGGCCCCTTTTAGCCATGACTATTAATGAAAAGAAGAAGCCAAACCTAGGATAAATTATTTTGTAAAATATGAAGTGGTAGCTTCCATTATTTAAGGAGAGTCATAATTTTTATATGATGTCCTACACTTTGGATCGCTACAATGAGATTAAATCACTTAGATTTTCCTAGATGGCCTAATTTTCCCTTTATCTTATTTATCTCTACTATTGAAAATTGTATGTGTAAAACTTTCAAACATGCATAGAGGACATTTCAATTTTATTTTATCCTATTTTATACATGGCCATAAATAATAAAAAAATGACTAGGCTCTCAAAATAAGTGAGAAAAATCCATAAAAGAGATAGGATCTTATTGGTATTTATTATGGATACACAGTTATCAGAATTGAGGTCATTTTGGTTTCACCTCTCATGCTTCCATACTATGTGCCACATATACTGGAAAATAAATAAATTTAATATTAGTTCATCAATGGAGTACAAGATCAATTCAAGTACATGTCCAGTTCCACCACTCAATATAGTAAAGAATATCTACAAGACATGGCCATCCATTCAATAATTATCTACACACAGGTCCTCATACAATTTGAATGATCATATGTTGAGACAAGGGGATACAAAATGGAATGTCAAGAGACATTTTTTAACCTTAAAAATAAAAATTATTCAAGTTTATAATCAAAATCCTCATATTGATGATCAATATGATATGAATCCAGAGAATGATAATGAGTTGGTAGAAAAATTGAAGGCAATGGGTCTATTTAAACTATAGGTTCAAAAAACATATCCTTAAGGGATAGAAGAGAGAATATATGCTTAGGTATCCTTAGTGAAATAAGAGGCACATGGAACACATTTAAATATAAATAGGAAGGTGTTGCAATGTCTAACTCTAACTTATCCATCCTCAATCCAAGCATCTTATTCAGGTACCCAAAGTTCCTAGATAATAAGGTCTCCTTCTACTTTGATTACATCTATAACTTCTCTAGCCACATACCTTGATGTTATTATTTTAGACATGGATATTAGTCCACCTCTCCTTTTGTAGGTGAAAAAAATGAGATAAAGTCAACTATTTTTATCAGTCCATCTTTGTCAGCAATGTTCACCAAAGTCTATAATAGATAAGTCATTGTGTCTTAAGCTAGCCCTAGTACCCAAATAAGAGGTGTTACTTCTAAGTTAGTTGAACAAGAATCCAAGGCCTTTGATCTGATATTTTTTACTTAATTAGTGTATATTCTTCTAGTGATTTATACAACTTCAAGTTCCATGTTGACTATTGTACCTCCATTTATCTCTAGAAATTTTATTATCGAATAGGTTGGTCATACTTCTCCATAGTTTATAGTGACACAATCACAACTTTAGAATCCAAACATCCCTTAAACTAACTTAATAAATTATGTGGTTAAACTCAATATTAAACTAACTTTAATAGAGATTGTAATGCCTAGAATTTTGAGTCTTATTAGATCATCTTTAGATTTTAATTCTTCCACTACTTCCCATCTTCCAAAATTTCCTATTGAAATCCTAGTCAGTATTGAGATGGCTCCTACCACTTTCCCTGCTCCCTTTTCATGAAAATTGGAGGTCATTTTGAATAATCCAATATCATATTACACATCCACCATCATCACCCTAAATATTCCCAGTACACATACCACTTGATCACCATTTTCCACTTCCATATTAACCATGTCAAAAACTAGGTCTACATCCCTCATAGTTTGTATAGGAAAAAAAAAGAGTGAGGGAGGGTAATATCAAGATGATTGGATTCATAGTCTATAATTTGCCTAGGCTTAGAGACCAAAAAATATTATACATGATAAACTTGAGATTAAATTGAAATTTGAAAATTCCATGTGGAAACCTAAAATAATAACCACCAAAAGTTTTACTTAGGATGGTATGCCTACATTCTATGAAACAAAGGCTAAGACAAATATGGAAAGAAGGGGTGTATATATAAATCTAAGATATTATAGTAATGATCAAGAATTTGTAGAGGATCCTAAATTTTTAGTCAATCCCTCTCATGAGATCTTAAATTTTTAGTCAGTGCCTTATACTTTATCTTCAAATCACTCATAGAAGTTCATGAAGCCAAATTTAAAATTTATTTATTGCAACAAAGAGTTAAACATTATCTAATGGAAATCACTATATTTCAAAATATATTTTATGAGTATTGCTTTTGTGGTGAATAAATGTCTCTTTCCATGGCTCAAGATAATGAATATGTTTGATATCAACTTATGTCAAAGTTTTATTATTCACATGAGGTATTCATTACAGGATTGGTCATAAAATATGAAAATGGTGATGGTAACCATAAATTATATCACTAATAAAATCTTGGTCTTATTTAGAGACATTAACATACCTTCATTATTCCAATAGGATAATAAACTCATCATTGCCACTAAGTTCAGGGTGTATCTAAAACATTTCATGACTTAATTTAGAATAAGGGTGACTAATGGAAACAAAGGTGGGAGACATAAAGTAATTGACTTGGTTCCACATGTAACTAAGAAAATAGAGAAGGCCACAATGGTCAAAGCATATCTTTAGACCCCTTTGTTCAATCATGCAATGCTGCTTACTTATGGAGAACTCGTATTCAGAAAGCCTAAAATATTAATATATCTTAAATAGAGGAGGGCTTCCAATTGTTTGCTCAGGCACTAAAAGGAAAATAAATGGATAATTTATAGTTAGTTCTCTTGTGATAAGTCTGTGTGACTTGGAGATTCAAGGCTATTTTTATACCCTTGCCTTTTTATAGCTATATATTTATTTTAAATGTTTTAGTGTTAGACATAAAATTTATTTATTTCCATACAACTATTTTCTAGATGTGGTGGTTCTAATATTTTATTAAAAAAATATTCATTGAGACTCTTTAAGGAGGAGTAATTTGAAGAATTTGTACACTTAATAAATATTTTAGATGTTATGTGAGTTGTTTGTCTCTAGCTTTATCAAAATTTAGATTAACTCTATAAATATCCTTAGCTAGAATGATTACTATATGAGGTTTGCATGATTTTGTTGTGAATTTTTTGAATTGAATAATTAATTGGTTTAACCATTTTTGTTATTAATATTCATTTATGTCTCAAATACAATAAATAAATGTGTTTTGTTTGTAATTTACCATAGTTATTTTATCTTTCAAAGTGATGCTATGGAAATTGTTCAAACTTATAAATCCCTTAGACTCTTTGTTGTGTTTGTGAAATTTTGAGTGAATACTAAACTTAATGAATATTTGTTCATTGGTTGAAAATATCATAAAACATTTTCTTTAAAAAAGACAATCTCAGTGTAAAATTTTGAAATCTCTTTGTTGCCCTATCTGCCTTCTTTTTTTATTTGTTTTCATAATAATTTTATCTTGTGAAATTAACATCATTTTAAATACCCATTATTAGGTTAGTTTTGACTTTTTTTAAGTAGAGCTAACTAATTCATAGTATTTTTTTGGGGAAAATCTCATAATTGGTTATTCATAAAATTATATACATGAAACTCATGCATTGGATTACATCTTCACATTTTTTCAAATTGACATATTTAAGCTATTTGGCCTACCCCAACAAGTGATGGTCCTAAATGGGTGAGTGTAGATCCATCACTTGTTGGGGTAGGCCAAATAGCTTAAATATGTCAATTTGAAAAAATGCGAAGATGTATCAATTTTTAGGTACCTATCTTGGATTTGTAACATAGTTTCATCCATTGAAGGGTTTGACATTGACTAATAACTCCATCACCTTTTATATAAATTTACTATTGACTAGTGACATATGACCTCAATCTTGTCACACAATTATGGTAGGATAAAAAAACATTTTAAGAAAAACAAACAGATTCTAAAATGTATTAAATGCCAAAAATATAACAACATTTTTATCACTTTCTCCAAGCAATAAATAATTTTTCCCTATAACACTTAGATGAACATAAAATTGAAGGCCAAAATTTTTATTGACATCACACAATATGGCACTTGTTCCTCTCACAACACTTGTTTATGAGAGGATGAAGATATTACAATACTAGTTCAAATATCACACACACACGCGCGCGCGCGCACGCACACACACACACAAACACACACACACACACACACATACACACACACACACACACACATGTATGTATGTATGTATGTATGTATGTACTTACATACATACATACATGCATATATATAAATACATACATGCATGCATACATACATACATGCATGCATACATACATACATGTGTGTGTGTGTGTGTGTGTGTGTGTGTGTGTGTGTGTGTGTGTGTGTGTGTGTGTGTGTGTGTGTGTGTGTGTAAGTATGTGTGTGTGACTTGTTTATGAGAGGAGGAAGATATTACAATACTAGTTCAAATATTACACACACACACACATACATGTATGTATGTATGTACCTACATACATACATATAAATGTTGAGATGTATCAATCTCAAGGCATCTATATTAGATTTGTTACATAGTTTCACCCATTGAAGGGTTCCGCATTTATTAATGACTCCATCATATTTTCTATAAAGTTACTATTGAATTGTGAAAAATATCCTCAATCTAGATACATCATTACATTGGGGTATAAAAAATATTTAAAAAAAAGTGGGCTCCAAACTCTACTGTATACCCAAGATATTATAGTTTTTTAACTATTACACTCACTCCTCATGCCAAATAAATTTATCATTATAGTTACACCTCTTGACATAATTAAATTTAAGACTTCAACTTCAAACCCTATTTCAAATTAAAAAATCCTTAGTTTATGTTTTGATGTTTGTTTTGTAATTTTTTTGAGGGAGTTTCCTTTCTACCCTATATAAAGGGTTTTAGATGGTTTAAAGAGAGGAGTGTTGTAATTTAAAAAATAACAAAAGTCTTTGTATAATATATTTTTGGATAGTTTGAAGAGAGAAGATTTTTAATAGAAAAAGAAACAAAATGTCTTCATGTAATAGAGTCTTATGAGAATGTCATATGTCATCAATCCATGCATGTGAACAACTTTTCAAGAGGAAGAAGTCTATGGAGAGAAATCCAATACTAAAAAGACTATATTTACAATGGAGTTTTATGATTTTATTATTCAAAAGAGTCAAAATAAGAAGAGTGGTGGAAAAAAAAGACCACGTGGTGTGTTCCACCATAGAGTATGTTAATTTTGTGAGATAATCATTAGTTTAATTGATTATTTGAAAAGACTATGATTACAATATAGTGTTATTGTTTAATGTTAGGAAAATGGATTATTATAGGTTTCAATTGACTTTAACCCCTGATTAAATTATTTGTTGTTTACCCATAAAATAATATTATTTTATGTGTATTGAAATATTTAAACCTTTTCAATAATTTCTTAACAAAATTTATTAAAAAACTTTTATCTATACTCTGGTCAGTATAAAATTTGAAAGTGTTATTAATTAATCTAAAATCACTAACATCAAAAGTGACAATAATAAATAAAGGTTAACATTCAAATCAACATTGAACTTAATGTTGAATGTGACTCTCGATAGAAGCATATTTGTAATGCATATTCTTTAAACATTTAAAGGTGCCCAACATTTTTACTATAGATGGAAACATCACGTTACCTACATCTAGAATGACTCTCTTTATTGTATTATCTTTAAGATTATAATTTCCTAATATATTTTCCTTCCCTACACATTACATCTCAAGAATCATCTTAGTTTTCCATAATGATCACAAACATGCTCACCACCACCACAACCATAATGAACCAACATTTTTTAATGCCACTAGGTGTTCGCAATAAATAATTTTTGGTGGGACACATTCCTCCAACTTGGAGCTTAAGTACAATCAATAAGTATAGGTTGAATAATTTAACCTATTGATAGGTTTCAACCCTACAAATTCCTTATTTTCACCATAACAACATAACCATTTCAACTGCATGCACATTTGGAAAGTGTTTATTGAATGTTCAATTTATTATCGACAAGAGTTTGTGTGTGATGTTAAGCTTCACCCAACTTGGATATCTATTTAACATAAGTAATTTCTCATCACCTTTTCCTACTCACCTAGATCTCTACATTGATAAAACATTAAATCCTAAGAACTTGCATGTCCATCATAGACACTGAAAAATACAACATTCTATAGGGAAGGAACAAATATAGATTATTAATTAAGTCCTCATTATTGGCACAAATTATATGAATACCTCCATTTTTCATCTTCTTCTATGTCTGGTCCTTGGGTTTCTCATCCTCTACCTTATTTAATGGTAGGTTAGACTAGTGCACCCAGTTAGTTGATGATTTTATGGTGTGTTCTCTTTAACATTGATTTTACACAAGATATTAATGGCCCTTGTGGGAATCTAAATTGATCTTAATAGTCTTATCATCTCATAATTCAAATCAAATCCCAAGGCAATCCCCCCTTAACTATTCCCACTGGTCTATAAGGACACACATGTTTTGAAACATTCATCATGATTTACAGGGTTTAAAAAATCAAAGTTAGAATTTACACACATTATTTCCACCACCATCAGGGTAAATATAAAAAATCACCAAAAATAAAAATCATCAAATTATAAGTGTTAAAATATTATATTGATTCCTTATTTCACCTACCTTACATAGCTCAAGAATTATTGAACAATAATTCAAAATTTGAATTTGCCTGGAGCCATTTGTATTGGGTAGGAGAGATGGTGGTAGGTGGAGATGTTACTTAGCATGGGAAAAAAAGGAAATGAAAAAAAAAATTAAGAAGAGAACATAGTATAAGGATAAAAATATTTGTAACAACAACAACATAGAGAATATAGAGTAGAGGAGAAAAAGTCAGAGAGTAGAATGCAATAGTAGATTATGTGTATGTAGAGAAGATAAAAAGGTAGATTAGAAGCAAAAGAACATTAGTATGACTGTTTGATGATAGTATTCAAAGTTTAATCCAATCAAAATAAAAGAGGGAAAAAATAGAGGACTTACATCAACCTATAAAACAACATTTAGTAAGGAAGCAAGAAAGATAAAATAAATGTCTTTTATAGCGAGTTTTTTGTAAACACATGTAGCTGTATGAAATTAGAAGTAGTAATAAGTTTGTAATAGAGTTTTAGGATGAATACAATATATGAAAGTTTGTGTTTGTTTTGTTTAATTTATTCCCTCCCCTATTTTTATATTCTTAGCATGTTGTTCTATAGGTTTTCATCACTATTACTAGCTTTGAGATATCTCTGGAGCTAACCTATTTAAGAGTGTTAAGGAGTATATATCCTCCTTTTACCAAAAAATAATATCAAAGATCCTAGGTTTTTAGTGTATTTTAGACATGTTAAAAATTATTTTAGTTCATGGAAACAACATCCTAACTTTTATGGAAATAACTATGACATTTGATGTTTTAAGATGAAGATTCTCTTTTGATCACATGAGCTATGGGAACTTGTAAAGGGTGGATATATATAAGTTTCATACATGGTAGCATTCAATTACATCATGTAATAATAAATAAATTTGATACAATAGAATATAAAAAAGGATTCCAAGGCTCTTAGCTACATCTAAATGTCATTAGCTAATTCAATTTTTCCAAGGATAGCAACAACTGCCCATTCTAAGCAAGTTTGGGATATTCTAAAAAATGCCTATCAAGATAGTGATAAAGTGAAGCTTATAAATTTTAAATTAGTGAGAATGGAATTTAAGACTTTGATGATGAAAGAAAATGAGTATATCAGTGACCTCTTCATAAGGACAATGAATATAGTCAATCAAATTAAGACATATGGAAATGCTCTTAAAGATCATAGAATCATAGATAAGGTGTTGTGGAGCCTTCCAATATGATTTGACCTAATAGTGGTTGTTATTGAAGAGTATAAATACTTGAGATAAATGAGAATAGATGAGATATTGGGTTCTTTGTAAACCCATGAACAAAGGTTGAATAGGTCATCCACCCCTTCCCATGAACAAGCCTTCAAGTCTAATGTCAATGTGAGAGGTATGGGAGAGGATAAAATAATAGAGGAAGAGAAATAAATTTTATAAATAAATAAGGTAGAAGATATAATCATTAATAATCACATGAAAGAGGAAGAGGAAAGAGCATCAACACTTCTATATGTGGTTCTACACAAAGGTATGAGAAGTCTAATGTACAATGCTATTATTGCAATAAGTATGGATAATATGCTGGTGAGTGTAGAATTAAAGAGTATGATATGATTAGGAAACTAAAATTTATCCAATATCAAATAGGATTAACCCAATAGGAATGAGAAAGGTGGAAACTTGTTCATAACATTCAAAGTTGAGCAAAGTAGTAGAGATATATGGTATTTAGATAGTGGTTACAGTAACCACATGAGTGGGAACAAGGATATGTTTAACCACATTGACGAGACAATAAAATTAGAGGTGAATATGGGAAACAATGAGAGGGTTCTATTCATGGTTAAATAGAACATTTTTATTCGCACTAAGTAAGGTGACAAAATATAATTCAAGATTTATACTATGTGCTTGGGTTGAATCAAAACCTAATTAACATAAAGCAGGTTGTTTAAAAAGGATATAGGGTGAAATTTGAAGATGGAAAGTGTATCATCTTTGATAAGAGTGGATTAAATGAATATATTATAGTAATCAATATGACAAGCAATATGATATTTCATTTAAAAATGCAAATTGAACTTGCAACAACATTTAAATCAATGGTCATGGATGAATCTACCCTTTGTCACCTTAGATATGGGGATTTGAGTTTTGGAGGGATGAACATTATTCACAATAATAAAATGGTGAGAGGTATACATCTCATATAATAACCAAACAAAGTGTGTGAAGTTTTCATATTGGGGAAGCAACATAGGATTACATTTACCGTGGGTAAGTCTTGGAGAACAAGAGCTCATCTTAAGTTAATACATTTAGATTTGTGTGGCCATATGAATACTCCCTCCTTATCCAAGAATTTTTATTTCATGACATTCATAGATGAATTTAGTATGAATACATTTGTGTACTTTTTGAAAAACAAATTAGAGGCATTTCAAAGCTTCTAGCAACTCAAGGCCATGGTTGAAAAGCAGAGTGGTCATCACATAAATATTTTGAGAATAGATAGAGGGGAAAATATATATTAAATGAGTTCATGGATTTTTAAAAGGACAATGGGATAAATAAGTAGTTTATATCCAATATATACCACATTAAAATGGTGTGGCTAAAAGGAAGAACTAAACCATACAAGAGATGGCAAGGAACATTCTAAAGGTGAAAGGTTTATCTAATGAGTTTTGGGTTGAGGCTATAACAACAAACGTATATTTGATAAATATTTTTCCAAATAAGAGCATTAGGGATATGATCCCTAAATAATCATGTATCAACTAAAAACCAAGTGTTTAACACCTTAGAGTTTTTAGATGTGTGGCATATGCACATGTGCCCAAGCAAAAAAGATCAAAATGGGATGACAAAGGAGAGAAGTGTATATTCATTTGTTATAGTGAGCAATCAAAGACTTAAAAATTGTACAATATGGTTACCAAATACCTCATAGTCATACAAAATGTTTAATTCATTAAGTATGCAGCATGTAAAGAGAGACAATAAGAGTAACAAGTATAAACAAAAGCTAGTGGACCATTTCTTTAAATTGAAACAATAGGTGGTACAACTACCCATACACCAAGTTAGATCCCTATTTCACAAAGGGATGATTAATATAATTAAAACAACCAACAAGGATGTCAAAGAGCATCTCATTAGTCAATTTCATCCTCATCCAACTCAAGTCAATGCTTACTAAGGACAAGGAGCTTGAAAGAATTTTATGGGTAGATAAGGTGTGAAGAAAATAAAGATGAAATAATGAATTATGTTATATTTTTATCAGATGATCCTATATATTTTAAGGAAGTAATTAAGAACATCAATTCATGTAAAGTAATTAATGAATAAATGCATTCCATTAAGAAAAATTAGACATGGGAACTAGTAGGCTTTCCAATAGGAAAAGAGGTCATTGGAGTGAAATGGGTTTACAAGACTAAAAAAATCCTTAAGGCAAGATAGAGAGGCATAAATCAAGGCTAATTGTGAAAGGATAAAATCAAAGGCATGGATGTGACTATAACAAGAAATTTATACCCATAACAAGCCTAGAAATGGTGAGAACAATCATAGCTATAGTTGCTCAACACAAGTGGCAGGTGTATCAAACAGATGTTAAGTCAACATTCTTGAATGGAGTACTAGAAGAAAAGATTTATGTGGGATAACCACTTGGATATGAGATTCTTAGGCATGAGAACAAAGTATATATGATAAAAAGGGCATTGTATGGGTTCAAAAAAGCACCAAGGCCGTGGTAAAACTAGATACTTATTGAGCAATAACTTTAACAAAAGTGGTAGTGATCCCACACTTTACAAAAAGGCAAACAAAGAAGGTATTCTGATAGTTGATTTGTATGTAGATGATCTAATATCAACCATAAATGCAAATACCTTAATAAAAGAGTTTAAATCAAACATGAAAAAGGAGTTTGAGATGATTGATTTAGGTTTGTTGAAGTATTTTTTTGGGATATAAGTTAAGTAAATGAATGAAGGAATATTTATATGCTAATCAAAATATTCAAAGGATATTTTAGAGAGATTTAGGATGTTGGACAACAAACCAGAATCAACCCCAGTTGAAACAAGCTTGAAGTTACACAATAAATATTGTAGCAAAAATATGGATCCCATATGGTATAAGATTTTAGTGGAAATTTTGATGTATTTGAATGAAACTAGGCTAGGCATCATGTATGTAGTCAACCTCATATCTAAATTTATGGAGACACCAAAAGAGACACATTGACAAGTGGGCAAAATGATTTTGAGGTATGTGAATGGAATAATAGGATATGGAGTTTTATATGTAATAGTAGATGAATTTCAGTTAGTAGGCTACACGAATAGTGATTGGGATGGTAGTATTGATGATATAAAGAACACATTAGGATATGTGTTTCATCTTAGGTCAGGATCCATTTCCTAGGATTCAAAGAAATAAACCACAGTTTCACTTTCTACAACTGAAGAAGAATATATAATAGCTAATACAACAACATGTTAGGCCATATAGATCATGATAATCATTTTATATTTGTATGAGGAACAACAAGGAGTTTCAACTATCTACTATGATAACATATCTTCCATTGCATTGTTAAAAAATCCTATATTTCATGGTAGAATAAAAAATATTACAATCATGTATCATTTTATCAGAGAATTAGTTAAAAAAAGGGGTGATAGACCTTAAATTTTACAAGATAGAGTACTAGTTCACTGACATATTCATTAAGCCTTTGTAAAAATATAGTTTTCTACATTTACGAATGAGGTTAGGAGTCATAAATGCAACAATGGTTCTATAAGGTTTTATCAACCAAGCTCTAGAGTCCATGAAGTTGGCTCTAGAGTCTATCAACCAAGCTCTGGAGTCCATCAAGATGGATCTAGAGTCCATCAAGATGGATCTAGAGTCCATCAACCAAGTTCCAAAGTCCATCAAGTTGGCTCTGGAGTCCATCAACCTAGCTCTAGAGTCCAATAGGATGGCTCTGGATACCAATAATCTAACTCTAAACTTGCTCATAATGAATACATAAGGATATAGGTAGATGAGAAGAAGTTACATAGATGTTTTGGGGATTGAAAAACAATCATCTGATCATAGAAATAAGGTCAAGAATAAGGGGGAATGTTAAAATATTATATCCATACCTTCTTTTACCTACCTTACCTAGTTTTGGAGTTATTGAACATCTTTTTAAATTTTGAATTTTCGTGGAGATATTTGTGTTGGGCAAGAGAGATGGTGGTAGGTGGAGATGTCAGTTAACATGAGAAAAAAAAGGAAATGAGACAAAAAAAAAGTAATAAGAGAACATAGTAGAAGGATAAAAATATGTTCAACAGTAGAAGAATAACAATAAGAATGTTTGCATACAATATTCAAATTTTAACCTAATTATCATAAAATAGGGATAGAACATAAGACTTACATCAGCCTATAAAACAATATTCAGTAAGGAAGCAAGACGGATAAAATAGATGCCTTTTGTAGTGAGTTTTTTTTGCAAATAGTTGTAGTTGTATGAAATCAAAAGTATTAATTAGTTTGTAATAGAGTTTTAGGATCAATATAATATATGCAAGTTTGTGTTTGTTTTTTTAAATTTCTACCCTCCCTTGTTTTAGTATTCTTTTCATGTTATTTTATTCATTTCTAGCACTATTATTAGCTTCGGGACATCTTTGGAGCTAACCTATTTGAGAGTGTTAAGGTGTATATATATCCTCCTTTTTCCAACACTAAGATGCTAAAGATATGAATTATTTATTAGTTAAAGATTTGAATTTTTTCTTGAGAATAGAGAAATGTGAATTCAAGAATGCATTTTTTCTCCTTTTATTGTTTAACTTCTTACAACTTCATTTTTTATAGGTTCACATGGTGACTAGTGATAACATCAACACAACTAAAAAATATATAAGAGCCAACTGTTATTGATGGCTTAGAAAAGCTTGATAATAATTATCTAGATTATTGCTCCATTTTTTTTAAAATTATTTATTTTGTTTGGGTTTGGTGGGATATTGGATATTGATGTTTTCTTTCTTAATCTATCTCATCTGTTCATTAGCATTTTCTTGCTCGATTGTGGCTATTAAAAGGATTCAAAGAACATGCAAATTTTCAACCACTTCAAATGTTAATTTATCATTTTGGATATTTTTGAACTAATTTCATGTAGAAAAACATGTGTAGAGATAATGATGTAGAGGTATGATCTCTCAAACTAATTTTGATTAATTGTATTAATAAATTAAAGTACACTTCATTGAGATTCTAGTAATAATTTGAAGTGTAATTAATAATATGTATGTTATACTTTGATATAAGACATGTTTTTATAATATTTTTTAAAAAATCAACCAAATCCTAAATAATCCATGCTTGAAGCCTTTGCTACAAACAAACTTCTTCATTCCCTTCACAATATATGTAGACTACAACATAAGCAAGTGTAAAAATGTTTAGGTATAATAATAATTAAAAAAAATTATTTAAATCTAAAAAATTACAATTGGAATATGTATTTTATCTTATTTTATAGGTTCATATATACTTTTCCATGAATAAATTTAAAAAAAATTAAACTATGGAAGCCTAAAAATTGTAATGATATATTTTATTGAGTTATATGTTCTCATAGTGTTAGGTTGTTATGAATAAATATGAATATCTTCTTATCATGATGTAATACATATATCTACAATTCATAATATTCTAGTCATCACATGCATACATTTATACATTATTATCAACAAAGGTAGGGATTTTTTCATTAACAAGAGTTTATAACACAAAATAGAGAAGGGTGTCACTAATACTTGTGATATATGCAAAATAATCCTTTTGATACATTACAACTATTCTTGCTTGGTTATAATCTATAAGAAATTCCCTCTAAATTTTGTCACAAGAATATTAAATAGAAAACCTCTTATAAACCAAATAGTGGTAGATGGAGACGGTGGGTGGGATTTCATTATCATAGGTGGGAACATGCAAAATATTTGGATGGGGTGGGTAAATGGTGAGTAAACTAAGAAAGTTATTGACACATAATACATGATCGTTCCACTTATTTATACTATGTGAGGCTATTGGGTAAAGGTTATAAGGGCCAAGTAGAATAACCAAAACATTTATGGGTGCATCAACCTACTACTATGATGAGAGTCTTAAATAAGTTTTTGAAAACAAAAAATATTTAAGTTTTTTTTTCAATTTTAAAGCATTGATATGCTAAAATTTGTTAGTTAACCTTATAATGGGCATGCATTCTTCATAATAGTTTCATAGTTACCATTATAAAGGAGATTGCACAATTAATATTTTAATACAATCAAATTTTGTAGACTATATCAGATACAAGCTAAAATTTTGAGCAGATCATTAAAAAATGTAGCTGACTATAATAAATGTATATTTTATTTCATGATCAATGTTGCTCTAAAAATTATATTTTATTTCTCTAGCCAAGTTATGTATAGGCTCAAAGTTTATTTTAAATGTGTGTTTTCATTACCACATTACTTATCTTATTCTCTTCCAAAATCTTGTCTTTTTCAACTACTATAAGGACTTGGCACATGGTTCCCTTGCTATGTAATGCCATTAACATTTAATATTTTTTTAAAATTTAGTGTATATAATCTCTTTTAAGATTAAATTGTCTCATAATTATATCCCATGTGGTTTTAAATTTGGTTAAATTAAATTTAATGTATATATTACTATTCATTAGAGGCCAATAATAGCCAATAGGATTGAAGAAGATAATACATGAATGCAATACATAAAAGGGAGTGTCAAATGCATATCCAAAAGATATAAATAAAACTAGGTAATTAGGAAAAATCAATGAGAAATAATTATTATAATATTTAATAGAAGTTGATCTTGAAACAAATAAAATGTGCATTCTCTTTCAAATCTAGAATATGTTGTCTAGATATGTATTCTCCTACGATTCCTACCCTCCATTGTTTGGATGTAAGAAATAATAATCCTAGAGTTATTTATATATGAAGACTTTAATTTGAGTGTTCTCTATCAAACTTGAAGTGCCTTGCAGACTAAAAAAGTTAAACATATTCGGTTCTCATACTAAATTAAGGTCCTCAGGGATCTATGGAATCTTTAAAAAGACTATGGTATCTTCCATAAATCTCATATTAGATAGGACACCTGAGTACAAAATAATGTTTACTTTTAAGTTGTATTAAAAAAAATATATATACGCTCATATTGTGGGAGGTCATGGTTAGATTCCATCAATATTTTATGATAGAAAACATGAAACCATGCTAAACCCAGATCCTTAATAAGGATGGAAACATTTTCTTCATGTATTATGGAATTAAAATTCAATCCTCATAGAAGCATGCATAATTGAAAACAATGAATAATATTTCATTTCAAAGGCTCTTTTGGATTCATCCACATAACTTTCAAATAATATTTCTTAATCTCTTCATGAATACCTCTATTAATTTCTTATTTAGTGAGTTAAAGAGTACTAATAGAAAACCCAAAATGGGGGAGAATTTCTATATTCATATCCAAATTTTGAAGGAAATCCATAACTCCAACATACCAATAATATTTTCATCCTTGTTTATAAAGTTGCATAGAATATTAAAGTGCCAAACATGGATACATGTTCTAGCAAGAGTAAGAATTTACCATGTAGCAAATCCTATGCAACATCGTGATAATGTGAAAAACTAAAGTAGTAAAGAGAGGACATACCCAAAACTATATAAGAATAATTGAGTGAGGAACCATTATTTTAGATTGAATGTTATTTGATAACATGGAGATGAAAACTCTTTCCACTTGGTTGAAATCATTTTGTCTCAAGTATAGGTCTCAAGCCTAACACTCATACAACATTGTGGGAGAAACTATTGTATGGAAAAGTCAAATATTTTCCCATTTTTTAAAATAAGGGATAAAATCAGTGTCTTTCCAAGGATGTCAAAGTTACATATCATTTTATAAGTCTTGATTGTATTATAAGTACAAAGCTAAAGGTGGTCCATAAACTACCCCCAAGTAGGTGTAATAGTGCACTGCCTCAACATGTTGATCTTTATATGTTAAATAATTGTAGATTCTAATTTTATGGTTGCATTAAATTTTATGTTTTATTTCATTGTAAAAATTTAATTCAAGGCCATTTCTATCATTAAAAATATCAACACATTAATTTTATTTTGAAGACCTGTAATTATATGTGAAAGTAAAATAATGTCATTTGTAAATAATAAATTTATAATGCAAACTCCAAAGAGAATACAACCACTCAGACCACCAATATTTTTGAGATAAGATCCTCTAAATCACTGATATTGATCCTGGATAGTGTACATGATAGTGAACAACCTTGTTTCACACCTATGGTACTATGGATGATATTGGTAGGACATTTTTTGCTATGAATATGCCCAAAGCATACCTCATATAAATTCATCATTAGATAAATTGATAAATATGATATACCCAAATATTTAATAAGCCTATGAACCAAAACATGTCTTGAGACTATATCAAAGGCCTTACAAAGGTTTACAAGTCAACAACATACCTTAAGTTTGTTAGCCTTTGCTTCTTAAATAATAATAATAATAAGAGTAGATATACAGTCACTTGTTTAGTGATTCCTCATTAATATTTTTTGTACTTTAGCACAAATTTATATTTTATTTATCAACTTGGATTTATAGCCAACTAGAGATCTGGTAAAAATCTTATCCAGATTATGCACAATCATAATGGTATGGTAATTTCATGATTGAAGATAATCCACAATTTGAAGAAGGAATGAATAATATGAGATATCCAATGTGGGGGGAAGACCACATGAAAAAATATTCTAAATATATTATAGATATGCACAATAATAACAACTGGATTATATTTGAGGAAATTAACCTTTAAAGTTTTCACATCTTAGGCATTATAAGACCTAAGTTTGAAGATGGCCTTGAGGACTATATTGTATG
This sequence comes from Torreya grandis, assembly GCA_037957365.1. Lineage (NCBI taxonomy): Eukaryota > Viridiplantae > Streptophyta > Pinopsida > Cupressales > Taxaceae > Torreya > Torreya grandis. Next base: position 950,744 of record JARHVA010000573.1, read on the forward strand.
TAAAAAATGGCAGTTAAGTAGTATAGGATTTACTTGGATGAGGGGTTGATTAGGAGTATCATAAAAATATGTGGCATAAGTAAACTAATTATGGGGATTAGTATTGACATAGATAAATGTTTTGGGTTAAAATGATCTCCATAATGAATTACAATTGAACTGGATTTGGTGTAGGATAGTTATTTATTTATTATACAATTATTTTAATTTTTTATTTCTAAGAATATGTCTATACCATTTTTGAATGAGTTTAGATTTAGAAGGTGTTTGGGTCATAATAAACTTGGTTAACTTGTATACATTTTTTCAATCAACATCATACTAAGCATTTTGAGGGAAATGACAATGGGTATTGAAAGATTAGGAAGTATGAATGGAGTTAGGAAATACATTAACAACAATAGTCATAATTCCTTGGGACAACATATTATCTCTCTTTCTAATGGGTCTATAGTCTCATATATTCTCATGAGTTGGTCTTAATAATATTAGTGTAACTCTTATCATATGTATCATCAAAATGGATAGTAGAAAGTTAGTGAGGGAGACTAGAGGTTGAAGTTGTATTAGGTTTGGAAAGTGGTATATGAAAAATGATAACAATATGATATGTAAGAGGTTGGGGGATGATAAAACATGGAGATCATAGATACTCAAATAAAAATATTTACAATAAATTACATAGTATACCACACTTGCTACACCAACATAAGGAGAATAAGTAAAGCCTTTATATTTAGGAAAGTGTTCCATACCATTTAGAATAATAATGTCTTATGATTCATACAACTTAATCAGGTGTCACCCACAATAATTCATGGTAGTCTCCAGAATATATCTAGAGGCATAATTTATTATGATTAACTTCATAAATCATCAATGAATAAATGGAAAGATAATATCTAGTACACTATAGTTGGCCAATCTAGGCATTAAAGTCACCAATAAAATCACCTCACTAATAGCATGGTTTTTTTTAATTTTTGGTTTGAAGTCTACAAAGGATGAATCACATTCAGGAGAAATAACTTCCTTAGATTACCTTGGGGCAAGTAACATGCAATAATGTAAAAATGCTTTAAATTTTATCCATAAAAATATTATAAATTCATTGAATCCTTCAAGTTAGATAGAGGATTGGAGATGATATATATAAATGCAAGTTACTACACTAGACCCTTTGGTTCCATTACGAAGCTCCAGTCTATGTATAACAATACATGGATATCATATATGTAAGGGGAGATCTTTATTTTTGGTTTCATGAGTTTTCATGAGAAATATGATATCTGAGTTAAGAATCACATTTCATAAGAACCCATGGAAAAAAAGAAAACCACCACAAATCAAAACTAAAATTATAATTGAGGTTTTATAATAGGTTTTTAAACCCTAGAATCATGAATAAATGGGCCAAGGTTTAGTCCACCAATCAAATGGATAATCCTTGATCCAAGCTCTTCCATTATGAATCACAACCAACTTTCCTTGATTTTTGGATTCTATTTTCTACCACTTTCCTTATGATTTATTTGATATCTGATTATTGTAACATAGTTAAATGTTACCAAAACAAATTTTATCAATAAGGCCAAATATATTTTTCTTTGATCTTAATGACTAAAATCTATTTTGTGATGTACAAAATAAAAATGATTAAGGAGTCATCATGATTGAACCTAGGGATGTCTAGTGATATAATAAGTATACCTAAATCTTGACTTATGAAGTCAAATGATGTTTGGATGGAATCTTATTTTTTGTTTAAAACTTTTACCCTTAGCTTTCCTTTGTCTATCTTCTTCAAAATTTTATTGTATTACTGCTTCAACTAGTGGAGGTAATTTGTTCTTATTTTTCACTACTTGAACCCATGAATTTGAACTCATATATTCCACTTTGGTGGAAAATCCTTTTTTTATTATTTATTAGTCACAAATTCCATCAAATATGGGATATATGTTAAAAATTTATATTAATAGGAAAGTCTAAGGTAGAGGAGGATTTACATTCTACCAAAGACGTCTCTAAAATGTTGATTTGATCAGATTTTTTAGAGATCAATTTATTTTGTTTCATGAAAATTGAAAATAATTCCAACACTTTTTGTTAGAGGGATTGTAATTTTTATTCTTAAAATGATATTTTGTCATGGGGAGATCTAACCATACTATTTATGATACATTAAAAATAATCACATATGTCTTTCCTTCATCCCCTTCAATTGGTGATCTGTCATTGTATTTTTGGTTGAGTTGTGTCAAACAATTTGAAAGTATATTTATATCTCAAAGATTTCTAAATTTTTTTATTAATGATTTTTTTCAAACACCTTCTATGGGACCCTCAAATATAGAAAAAAACTTTACCTTATAAATCTCTTTGTAAATATAAAATGCAAATTTTTGTTATCCCTTTCAATTTTTATTGTGTTTTTTATACTCTTAGGGTTGTTCTAAAATTTTACCTTATTGTTGTAACTTGTCAATAGGCAAAAGAAATGAAGAATAATGTGTATACACATAAATTTTTTTGAACTTTATCATTTAGTGATACTTTCACTCTTGAAAAAACCTATCAAGTTTCAATCTCTCTAAGTGTATGCCTTAAAGGGTGCACTGGGAAAGGGGTGGGCAAACCTTTGGTGCTTTGCAAGATTGTTGGTCCCTATATCTTTACCTAAACCAAATGCAAGTCAATTTTACCCAAATACCTAAGAAATTACCGTTTAAAAATAGCCACTCACCAAATAAACACCTTTTTTTTTAAATTTTCCTATTATGTCAGCTCAGTCGATCTTGTTTCAAAAGTTAAGCCACACTTTATAGAGCTAGGTCACCTTGATCGACCTAATTTGAGGCCTAACGACTACTTTTTCCACTTAACAAGATTGAGTTGGCTAACCCTATTAGATAATTTTATGAGAGCATTTATAGTTAATCCTTGGCTATAAATATCACCTTCACTTCAATCCAATATAGAGGAATATTCATTTTCACATTATTACAACTCATAATTATGTAAATTCTACCATTGAAGAGTTATTGTTTAGGGTTTTTATCTTGGAATGAAAGAAGATTATCTTATGGGAAAGTCTTGGATGCAAAGTATGAGTATTTTAGCCTAGAGCTTATTTTAATAGTGTGATCCTTATAAAAACACAACCACCTCTTACAAAACACTATTGGCTAAGGGAGGGATTGAGGTACGACATGTTCATTCAAGGTAAGTATTCCCAACTCTTACTCTTTCATATTGCTAGACAGATATTACAGAAAGCAATAGGTTTAATGTTTTAATCTTTGATTAGAATTACCTCTACATTGGCTTGAGTAGATTTTTCCTTTGCATGTTATGTTATGTTCGTTTAACTATCCCCTTTTGTGCCACAAGCTTTAGTGAGAACTAGATTAGATTTATTTCTATGTATTGTAGACATATCTAGGGTTATCATGTGTTTCTACTTGAGTAAAGTATTTGGAACCCTATCTAGTGGTGTTGTTTGATAAGAGATCCCTTAAGTGGGTTTAGTGGATCCAAATTGGTCATGTCCTAATATAAATATCTATGCAACGAGTTGTTGGTAAGATTACCTTCTCTAAGATTGGAATTCACTAATTAAGACAAGTTAAGATCCATCCTAATTTTTTGCATACATTATGGTGAATCCAATGTGAATCTAACCCATATATTTTTTATTTTTTGGTCACAATCAACTAGATCGAACTGATTATTCAAGTTTAATTTTTTCAATGTAGGGTTCTTCACTTACTAGATTGAGCTTGTTGATATTGTATTTTTATCTATTTGTAGGCCTCAATTTTTCAACTAACTAGATCAATTTGGTTGATCTAGTTTTTTTCTCTATTTATAAGCCCAAGGTTTTTAGCTAACTAGATCAAATTAGTTGATGTAGTTATTTTATCTATTTATAGGATTATAATCCCACCTGAATGACCTAAACAACAAAAAGTTAGCACTTTTATAAATAAAACTAAATTGACCTAGTTGATCATGTTATGTATTCTACATTCATGATTAATAGCTTAGCATTTCCATCTTATCAATCTTAATCAATTTTCAACTCTTGAATTTTAGTTTAAAATTTGGAAAAAAATCCTCATTATTTTCCTCAGTTTTTAATTCTATCAAATTATACCCACATAATAAACTAAATTGACTAGCTCAATATAGTTCTATGTCTGTCCTTTCTACCATTAAACTAAATTGATATGGTCAATTTAATCTATTTGGGCCTATTTTTTAGCAGATTGTGTCAACTAGATTGTTTTTTTTTCTATATTGTTTGCTCAATTAGTTCGACACACTCGATCTTATTCTATGTGTTTCATTTTTCATCATATGTAAATATAATTAACCTCTATTTTAATATTTATTATAATCACTTTCACCTTTGAAACAAAGAGTTGGTTGCTTGCTTATTTACTTTCAAAAATTACATGTTTTTTGATAAATTAATTTTTTATCTTATTTGTTCTTTCATAAAAACTACGTACCATCAATTTTAAAAATACTTAGATACTATCATGAAGGGCTATGTGATATTTTATTTTGGTCCTTATCTATCATTTACATATATAATGGCATGAGGGGCTTGCCCCAATACTCATGGCTATAGTATAGAGCTAAACATAGTCTTTAGTTTCCATTTACCTCATGATATTTTATAAACACCTAAGATTTCCATTTGTATTAAACCTTAGGAATCTAACCATCTATTTTTTTTTTAGTGCATTAATAAGTGGTTAGCATCAAGAATCTACTTATATCTTACCTTTGAAATTGGGTTTAATAGGATATGGGAATAACACTTCATAATTATCACTCTAAAACATTGGGTCATCACTATCGAATGGACAAGATAGTATATTTGGAAGCCTACTTTATCAAACATAACCTTTTAGTACAACTTCTTGATCTTATTTTTGGGTAACTAGTTAGCATTAATAGTTACAAAATTACATTTTTTTGCTTACTAATTACTATTCTCTATTGTATTTCAAACTATATCAACCAACATTGATATAGTTCTATGTTATGTTTTAACAAGATTGACCAACTTGATCTAGTTGACTGTGTGTGAACAGACTATGTCAACCCACATGACTCAATATTATATTCTATGCTTACTTTAATTTTATAGGTTATTAATTTTTTCTTTCCTATATAACTAAATCAACCAACTTGATTTAATAGGTTATTTAATATTCCCCTTTCTATATAATTAAATCAACCAGTTTAATTTAGTAGGTTGTTTGTATTCTATGAATTAAAATAGATTAACCTGATCAATTATGTAGCTCTTGGTTGACTTAAATTGATACAACACTATAAATTTCTCCTTATATCCAAGTGTATCAACCTGATCAATCTCATATACCCTGGTTGATCTAGTATAATATCCCACTATCTAGTTCTCTTGCATCATCTAACTACATCCATTTGGTTGACCTTGCATATTCTAGCCATTACAATACAAACCTTAGTTCTTCAATTACTTGGCTGATCTAGTTATGTTGGTGACCAATCTAGTTTTATTTTTGAGTATTTTTCTCTCATAAAAACTTACACTTAGCATCATGAAATCACCTATCAAAATGTTTATTATTAATCTTAATCCATTTAGAAGATACATGGCTTGTTCTTTCTTACCTACCTTAGCCACCCAAGAGGATAATCCCTCATGATGCACTTACTCCTGACCTTCATCTAACTCCATTGATTAAAACATGGTTTAAATTACCTAAAATGATGATCTAGATGGATCCAATCTATTTCACACTTCCCATGATAACACCATATATCCTCCTAATGATACCCTATCCAAACTTCCTTATTATACCACTGGATCAATGTATACTAACATAAGAAATCCTCCCATAGGTAATCCTTCTATAGGAAACATTCATATCCCTAATATTGGGAATGCTCCTCCCTATAATACTAATATTCCACATACTAATCATCCTAAATTTCCATCTTCTTTTAATCAAACTAGACCCATAGATACCACTCAAATTCTTGTTAAAATGGTTCAAAAAATAAATGTTATGAAAATAACCAAAAAATCCAAAATGATTCAAATGCAACATCACATGTTACAAATGACTAAGCAAACTCCTCTTCTCATGCCTCAAAATAAACAAAATTTTATTCCCCCTCCTTTTTCAGATGGCAATGGAAATATCACCCCTCAACCTATTATGCATAACAAGATGCTTCAACATCTTCAAAATGAATAATTAGCTCCCTTCATTGTATCCATATGTATTGGAAACATTTGTCTAACCATTAAATATGATGGAACTAATGATCATGCCTTTTTTCTTAAACCTTGGTAATCTCTACAAGGAATGGGTCTAAACTAATAATTTTTTTACCACTAAGACTCTAGTCAAAACATTCACTAAAGATGATTTAGAATGGTACAATCAACTTCGTCAACATTCTATCTCATAGCTAAAGCATCTAGTCAATGCTTTAGTTAAAGAATTTCAACAAAATGATCTCCCTAAAAATTGTCTTAGTCATTTCATTAATGTTAATCAATTATCCTCTGAATCAACTGACATTTTCATTAAATGATGGAAATCATTAGCTCAAAAAGCAAACCACAACATGACTGATGATAATCTTTTAAAATTATTTATCACTAGTTTAAAACTTTCTCTTTAATACAAGGTTCAATTTTTTCCCCAAAAACATTAACAAAGGCATTTGGTCAAAGCTAAAATATAAGAATTCCATATGAACCAATTTGAGCCATCACATAATTCAATCAAAGAATATTTCCAAACTTCAACTAATGTGATTATTAGTGCAAATATGCACTTTCAATCTCCCCCAACAAAAATAGGAGTAGGAAAATTATATAATCAAACTCCTTCCCACCCACCATTATCAGTATCATAAATGAAACAATTATCATCTCCATCTAAACCCTTCATCTATAATAATATTGCACCCCCCATCTTGGTATGATCTAATAATTTTTTTTAGTTCCATGTTAACAATGGTCATTCTCATGTGACATGTTATGGGATTATCAAATTTCTATTTTATCTCATGTTAGGTGATACATTTGATCATGATGTTATAATCAAATTACATCATCTTGATTATCTCAAAGCTTCCTAAAAGAAACAATTTACCAAACCCATATCCTTAAAATCTAAGAAATCCTCTTCTAATCCTAATACATAACATATGAATGATAATATTTCTAATAGATGATAATCATGATTAATATTACACTAATTCTCAATATGTGATGTGACTTACACTAACTCTCAATATGTGACGTGACTAAATTTAATTATCATCATAAACCGACTTGAAAGGATCCTGTCACTAAACCTAAGAAATACTCTACTAATAAAAAACTGCATAGAGATACTACAAATACTTCACCAACATATTTATAACCAAATAATAGTGATGAGCCATTTCCACTACTAGAACCTCAATCTAGTTCTTCTATCCCTATGAAAAAACCATTCCCATAAACTACATACTAGTTCTTCATCCTCTAAATCTCATTGGAATTTCTTAGAAGAAATTAACTCAATGCCTTGAAAACTTGCCCTTATAGAATTAGTCTGAAATTCTCCTTATCACCATAAATTCCTTATGCAAAAATTATAAAATATTGAAAAACCACAATCTCATGATTCTAAAGTCCCTTTTGATGGTTCTACATTTACAAAAGTTCATGCAATCAAAAATTTTCTTCATCCACAAAACCCTATATAAAATTTCTTGAAGAAGATATGATTAGCGATGATATTATTTTTTAAGTAAATGATCTATCTCTCTTTATCAAAATTAGAATTAACAATACCCTCATTCAAAAAGTATTAGTAAAAAAAAGATCTAACATTGATGTCACTTCTCTTTTTTTAATTCAACAAATCAGATACATTAATAAAAATCTCAAATAACCTTATCTCGTGTGTAGAGGATTTGATAAAACTAATAAAAACCCACCTGGTTGCATTTGGATCCATTTTACCATTAGACCCAAGATAATTCACACCAAGCTTATGGTTCTTAATCTTATTTTATCTTACAACATGCCCCTAGGTTCCCATGGACCCATCCTATGCGTGTTATTACTTCTTTAGGTAACCAATGCATAAAATTTATACATAATGGGAAATGATACAAAAATGAGGTTGATCCCAATCCTTGGAGCATTTCATTACCAAATCCTAAATGTCAATATCACATTCCTACTTGTAGGGTAAAATTTGAGCTCTGTGGATTAAATAATGCAATTTAATAACTCAAACATCAAACTACTAGGTAAGGTCTAAAGCCATTAGGACTAAATGAAACAAACTATTCAAATCAAGCAATCTAAGCCTAAATCTAAATGCTCTAAATCATGATTAAATGGATGCAAAATCAAGAGGATGAGATTGATTACCTTAGACTCATAATTTGGACATAGTGATTGCTTGATCAAGGATGTTGGATGGATGCTTGAGATTGGTTTGGCATGGAGACTCTATATGCTTCTTAGATGATCTTACATAGAGGAATGGAGTTTTTAAAATAGATTTGTGGAGGGAATGATTAAAAATAATTATAAATTCATTGGAATCCTCTAGATTTAGAGGCTTCTAGAGAGGAAGGGTAAGAATAGAGAAGATTCTAGAATTGGAGAATTATAGAATCCTCTTAGGGGTTAATTAGGATTAGGTATGGGATTAGGTGGTTGATTAGGGACTAGGGGTGTAGGAGAGCCTAATAATAGGCTTAGTAGTGGTTTGATAGGTCATATGAATTTAAAATTCCTAAATAATAGATAAGTGGGGATTAGGATAAGATAAGAGATGATTAGGGGAATTAATGAAGAAGTGGGATAAGACTATAGTTAGTGAATGAAGAAATATTAATAGGGGACATGAGATAAATATTAGAAGGGGTGATTTTAGGACATGATTAGGTGAGATAAATTAGATAAAAAAGATTAGTGTCGACTAATAGTAGTATTAGTGACATTAAATAAAGCAAGTGAATTTAGATGCATATATTTTTTTCCTCTTTGATAGGGCATTGTGAGTGGAATGAAGTAGGAGTAATGGTATTTCAAAGAAAAACCATGTCATAGATGAATGTTAGTAGATATGATCTTAGGGGATGTGATTCCCCCTTGAGGGGACATGTAGGTAATAATGAAATGGATGGTCTATTAAAAGAAGAAATGATGGGTGAGATGAGATAGATAGACAAGGGGATGGGATGTTAGATGCGAGATAGATGATGAAGCATAATTTGACTTAAGCAATGAGCTATAGATTGATGATTCCCCTGGAAAAGACACATACATAGGTAGTAGGGATGACTGTCATAGTTGTTGACACATCCCAAGTGGAATCAATTATAATGTGATGATGATAGGATTAAAAGGTTACAATCTTTAGATGTATCCCAAGCAAAGATGCATGCAAGGGAGAGTTATAGGCTAGGATAGATAAGGATTGGATAACGATGGGTGTAGCTCAAAGATAAATTGATCAATATGATGTATGTGATGATAGATAAGAAATAATAGGATTGAGTGACCAATAAGTGATTGATGAAAGAAAAAATGGTTTGTTATGATATGTCAGGCCCAATCGACAGGTGTAGGCAATTGACAAAAAGAGTAGGTAGATGATTATGAAGATGGGGAGTGATCAAGATATTAGTTGATTAATGATTAATATGATAGCTTAAAGATTTGATGTAATATGGTAAAAGACAATATATATGTGGTGATGAATGATGGAGTGAGAGGAGATAGTGGATGAGCTATCCTTGGGCACTAAAAAGTGGCTGAGTGCTATCTACATAGTCTGAAAAGACCTCAAGATGATGTAGTTTTGACTTGAGGATAAATGATAATGATTGATTATAGGATGAATATTGTGATGATGATGAGTAGTGATTAAAGGATGATGTTAGTTATTAGAGGAGATGACTTAGATGATGAGATGAGGATAACATATTGGACGTTAATCAAATAGATCAAGAGGATTGGATTAGTAATGAGAATAGGGATGATTAGATGTAGAGATAGAAGATGAAGAAGATGAATTCAATTTTGAGCAATGAGATATAAAGTGATGATACCCCTAACAAAGATACATGCACAAGGAGTAGAGATGAATTTATCATGTTTGTTGACACATCCCAAGGGGGAATTAACCATAACATGATGATGATAAGATTAAAAGGCCATAAGCTTTAGACATATCCCAAGAAAAGATGCATGTAAGGGAGAGATATAAGCTAGGATATATAATGATTGGATAATATTAATGATGAGTGTATCTCAAGGATAAATTAAAGAGACATCATGAAGGTAATGAGAGAGATGAAATGAAATGATCGAGTGACCAAAAGATAAAGGACTACATTTCATCAAATCAATGAGACACAATATGATTAGTAGTAATGATGACCCTGGAAAGGACACATGAAAAGGAGTGATAAATGATAAATGGAATAATTAGTGATGATGGATAAGAGATGAATAAAATATTAATGTTGTGACTTGTTGGGCCCAATCGATAGGTGTGAATGATTGACAAAAAGATTAAGGAGATGATTGTGAGGATAGGGATTGATCAGTACACTAATTAATAAATGATTGATATTATAGATCAATGGTTTTATTGATGAAATACTAGAGGATGATGAGGGATAGGAGATATGTGATGATGGATGATGAGGAAAGAGGTGAGAGTGGTCGAGTTATCCTTGGGTACTAAAAAGTAACCAAGTGCTCCCTTCTTAGTTTGAAAAGACCTCAGGCCGATATAGTTTTGACTAGAGGATAAATAATAATGATTGATTAGAAGGTAATGACGATGAGGATGATTAGTGATTATAAGGTGATGTTAGTGATTAAAGGATATAACTCATATGAATATTGGATGTTAGTCAGATGAGTCAAGAAGATTAGATCAATGATGAGAAATAGGAATGATTAAATGATTAGATGAATGATGAGGGTGTATATGATCAATCCATCAAAACTATAATAAGGTTCATCATAGTATAATCAATTCAATAAATATATAAATTGACAATATACCCCATGATATAAGTATGATCAAGAGGACATGGTGCCAAAGTGCATAAAATGGGCAAGTAGTGAACTCTACATCCTTGAGAGCACTTATAAATAACATTATAGATTTGATGATCTCATAGCATCCTCGTTCATTTATAAAAGAGACATGATGTAAATAAAACATAATAAAAATAATATATTTACATGATAAAAGACATGCAAACAAAATAACCAAGTAACACACACAAGTATCTACATGCTGTGTCATGGTGTTTTATCAAATGATGGGATGAGGGATTGGGTTATGTTATGATTATGGAATAAGTTTGTTATGATGTGATTATGGATGTAGGTTATATTTTTATAGATGTTTATTTGTAGAGGATGATCATGATTATGATTATGACTTAGGTAAAGATATGGATGTGGATACTGATGGGTATAAGTACTTGATGTGATGGGGTGTGACAAGGTCTTTAAATACTGATTTGGTCCAAAAAGAGAATCTAAAAGTGGTCAAAGAAGGTGATTTAGAATAGATATGTTTAATATGACCAATTATTACTAACAGATAAGGCCCTACAAGATTCCAATCTATCAAGGAGACTAGGAAATGATGGGATCAAATATCTTTCATACTAGCAAAATGTGATTTGATGGGTGCTAGGTATGAAAAAGGCACTGATAGGTGATGGGATATAATACCTTTCACACTAGAAAAAGAGTGATTGGATGGGTTTTACATGTGAAAATATATTGATATGGAAGTGAGGGGTGCTAAATTAAAATCCTTGATAAGGTGATGCATGTCAATAATGCATTGTCAAAAGGATGAGATAAAAGAGATGAAGAGATGGGTGACCACTCTGATTGGGGTCCAAGAATAAATGTGGTATCCAAATATTGGAAAATATGAGATGTATGGAGATGGATGTGATTATGGGATTAGGCATAAGACAAGACATCATGGACTATTTTTGGTTTTTTCAATTTTTATGATTTTTAGGGTTTTTGATAGATTTCAATTTTTAGGGATTTTTTGAATATGTGTGTACATTATACAAATGTGTTACTATAAAAGGGAATATGAAACATATCAAATAGGATGAGGATGGATGGAATGATAAAGGATAAGAGTGATGTAGAAAAAGGGATGAGGACCAAAAAGGAATGGACTAGGGATCACCAATTACCACATCGTGAAGGGACTGGATGTTTATTTGCCTAAGTGTCATATTGGAAGATATGCCAAGATGATTATAGAACATTTATCAAGACACCTTTATCATCTTTATGAAGGTTAATACAAGAAGGAATGAGAGATAAGATTCATGACATGAGGGCAGACAATGGGTAAGAACAATGGATGGAGGGGATGGACTAGGATGGGTGATTGACAAGTGATGGAGGGATTTTACCCCCAAGTTTTGAGGTATAATGTGGATAATTTATTATTTTACCATGATGTTAGAAACTAGTTTCATCATGGTACTTGCCTAGGGTGCTAGAAGACTAATTTTCACCATTAGATGAATGATTTTTTTTGAATTTTGGATGGCATCTTGATTTATTAGATATGGGTATGAGATGCAAGTTGTAGTCATTTTTGTGATATTCAAACAACACCTATTATCATGATGTGTGATGCTAGGATAATGTTGTCATGGTTGAATGTATTGGGGTTAGTGTGACCTTTGATGATTATTGATTGCAACCCCTCTATAAATCTAGACCAAGTGTCTTTGTCACCCCTAAGAGAGATAATGATACTTGGGAAGGTGATGGGAGGTATGGGTGTGATTGGATTTTAATGGGGATGTATGGGAATTAGATGGAGGATAAGATCATGATAGGATGGTGTGACAGGTGATGGTGGATTAGGACTAATAGTCACATACATCATTGGAGATGTTAGACATTCTTAATTTTATTGGTGCCAATTGATAAAGGACTGTAGGAGATCTAAGACACTTTAACTTTATCATTCATCTTTAATTTGATTATTTGATGGATGATAATCCATTTGGATACTTCTTCTGACATGGATGGGATTTGAATATGAATACCCCTTGGTGCCTGAGTTTGGGCTTCACCAGGGGATATTGATTTCTAACATGATATACAATGATTATTTTGACTTTAATAGTCCTTTAGTGTTGGATATTGGGATTCATTGGGTGAAGACATTTTTGGATTAGGCTGATGATTTTATTCTTATTGATTTTAACTTATGGGATCAAAGATGATTTGATTATTGTGATTGACTTTTTGAATATGGTCTTGAAATTTGGTACTTGTGGCACACATTATATTACTCAATGAAGATTTCAACAATGGATGTTCCTGTTCATCCCTAGAAAGGGAGGTGATTAAATGGTCATTAATAGGAAGAAAAGGATCTATGATGGATGAAGGTGGTGGAGATGGTGTGGTGAGGTCAATGAGTGCTGATGGGGAAGCATGGTCTTCATAGGGGTTCCTAAGAGACCCAGTTTTGACATTAGAGAAAATCTCCTCAAGATCACTAAAAGGATCACTAGGACTAGTTGTAGTATACACATCCCAAGTAGGATAAAATTCACTCCAACTATTTTCGATAGATAAATCTTGTAATTTTTTTTTATGACTTCAAAATCTTGATTGGGAACCAAAGGTATAATTGTTAATGGATTGGAGGTATCTGTATTAGAGGTATCCTCATAAGGAAAATCATTATAAACATCTACTATAATATCTATGAGGGATGATATTTCTTATGAAGGATATGATTTGGCTATGGGTGTTGAACATGATCCTAATGTAGATGAGACTTGTGTTAATTTTGATGCTGACTCTAATGTAATGTTGCTAGTATAAGATTCATTATCTACAATTTATCTCTCAATAGGGGGTATTTGATGTGATGGGTGAGAGGGAGATGATATATGAATGATGGGTTCAACTGATTCATGAGAGATGTGAGGGCTAGGTTTATGGGGAATAGAATTGACTTTGATAGGGGATTTATCAGAGATGGGAGTGGTGTCTTGATCATGGTTTGGAAGGGGAAGGGATTGATCTTAATGGGGAATGGAATATTAGCATACCTCTTATTGTTCACCCAGGTATATAGATTCATTTGGTTCATCCTCTATTATTATGTCACCATGGTCGATGAGGTCTTGGACATAATCTTGAAAGTTACAACGTTGATTGATGGTATGCCCCTAGGTTTAGTGATATATATAATATTGATTAGATTTATACTCAGATGGCTTAGGATTAGTAGGATCAAGATGTTGTATAGGTGGATAGACCATCATGTTAGTGATAATAATTTTTTTTAAGAGGGCTTCTAAGAATATAAGAAGGGGAGTATAAGGACCCTATTTACTTTGTGACTTAAAGGTGAAATCATTGGAATTTAGATCAGATGATTGGTGATGTGACTATGTGGATATATGCATAGTAGGTGAGGTGGCCAAGATTGGATTCCCTTTCCTAGTGTAAGGAGTAGATGATGGACTATGACTAGTAAATGAAGGATGTGCATGGGACTCACATGAATAGGCTTGGGCACGAGGTACAATGAGTTGAAGGGGGTTAACACCTTCAAGAAGTGGTATACCCATCATAATAAACCATAAGAGGATATCATCCTTGTTGTTAAATATGTATTAGTCTATGAGATTAGGGTCTAACTTCATGGTTATGAATGATAAAAGGTGGTCAAGAAGGAGGTAGACTAAGGATTAGAGATGTTTTTTTGAAAAAAATAGGTCAAAAAGATCAAGCTGGGGTGATAAGTGATGATGAAGATGTGGATGGATGTAATGTGATTGAGATGATGTAGGACTAGGATCAGATGTCAAACTAATAGGTGCTAATGGCCTATTAATAATGCCTAGCTTTCAAGCTAGTAAAAAGATTAGGGATTTGTGATGGGTGACTGGATTCAAATTAGCAAGGTGATGATTATATGGGTTCTAGTTATGAATAGGCAAGATGATTAAATAGATTGATAATGATGGGTTTACTAGATTGAAACTAATAAAGTGATAAGATTCTTGTAGGATACAAACTAGGTATGGGATCTGACCAAATGATGAATGATAGAGGACTAGAGTGACATGATGATATGGATGGGTAACAAGAGGACTAGATCAAAAGCCTTAGACTAATTTTCCCATGATGGGATGGGATAGGATTTTATGTTAAGAGAAAAATGGATGGAAAATGGTGATGTAATGATGGGAAATATGATCTAGAGAAGTACGTGACCTAAAGAGCTAACTAGGATAAGATAGGATGAGGTTATACTAGATGGGGGATGAGGTGACTAAGTGAAGGTAAGGCCAAGACAAATGATTGATTATGGAAGGAGTGGTATTAGGATAAGATGTGGAAAACAAGACAAGATGTGATTAGAATATGTAGGTGATGGGGGATGATCGATAATGGGTGGATATGGTTAGACCAAGAGGGAATTAAGACAAGTTGGTGATGGGAGATAGTATGAGACATGTAAAAGGATATAAAAAAGACAATATGTACAATGGGATGATGACAAAGATATACAAGATGATAGAATGATGAGTCAAGGATATACAAGATAATATGTGAAAAAGACCTAGATAGGCATGTAGAGGTTTGGGGTAAAAGGCTAACTCAAATCACAAACAACACTGGTCCAACATGACACACAAATAAGTAAACAACCCACAAACCTATGATTAGTAAACTTAAGGGTGCGTAAGTCAATAACTGCACCATCTAATGGCTTTATGGGTGAGGCTATAGGCCAATGACCCTTTACAAAATATTCTAAACCCTCTCAACCCCATCTACACATGATAGTCACTTAGGACTAATACTGACTTTGATAGTGGATCGCTTGCTATGATCGAAAGGTCCTAAGCTAGATATATACAAGGTTTATAAGTGCATGCCTAATATATGTGAAGGTATGATGGGGCCCAAGTCTATATAAGATGTTGTATAACTACCTTATGTATTGGAGATTAATCTCCCCTCACTCCATGGAACCCTTTATGGGGAATTCTGTTTAGGCACCGAATGACAACTCTCTCAATTTTTATACTCCATCAAAACACAAAGTTTAGTCTAGTGCATGGTGGTGAAATACACATCATCTACCCCTAGAAAATAAAAATAAAGAGGGTTTATAGGAAATTTTTGATTCACTAAAAATCATTACAAGGATGTAAGGAGGAGATAATACACCACCATAGCCTTCAGTTAACAAACAAACCAGCCAAAAAGATTAATTAATCGATTAATTATCTGTGAGACTATGCAAGATGCAATATTATTCAAGACAAAATGATTAAATTATTTGATTAAAATGATTATATATATATATATATATACACACACAAAATGATTTTAAATGAAAATGATTCAAAAAATGATTTTTAAAATGCCCAAATGGGGTCTTTGATAGGTGGCATGTAATAAAATGATTAGTATTTTTCAAGTGGAAGTTTTGAAAGGACAACTTCTAAGACATGATTAGTAGTTTTTTATTAACAATCTTGAGATAACCTGCAAGACAAAAATGTTAATAGTTTCAATAATTTTGTCTTTGACAGTCATATTACCTGCAAACACATGTCAATTATGTCAACAAGCAACATTAGACAAATGATTTAAAAATGATATTTTTATCCGACTCCAAAACTGGTCAACCTGCAAAATAGATGATTAGTAGTTTCGATTGATGTTAATCTTCAACCAATCATTCTATATAGCAATACAAGGCAACCTTTAATGAGAAAGTGTTAGTAGTTTGATGATTTCAATAAACAACTTGCAAAGAAAAAACATTGATTTTGATGTATTTACAAAAACCTACTTATCCATATATATATAATTTTACTTTATTTTGTTAAAAATATGTCAAATCAAATCTAAACTATGTACACATTTTTATTTAATTTTTATTTATCTTTTTTGTCTTTTCTTTTTTTTATTGTTATTACATTAGACTGACTAAGACAACCTTTATATTAAGTTTTTAGATTAATATATTTTAAAAAAAGAAAATTAAGAGCTAATATGACTCAAACTAGAAGACTAGACTATAATTGACAAACTATAAGAAATGACTTAAAACATCTAAAATAACACAAGGATCAAGATACTTGTGGAGTGCACAAGGACCAAAATATCAAGCAGGTGTTTGTGATGTTGACCATTTGAAAAGTCTTGTTCTACAACTCTCCCCAAGATTTCAGATAGTACACTAAAAGTAATTTTGTGCCAATTGTCAAGGCCCTACAACACCGTATGGACAAGAATAATGTAGTGATCAGTTAGATAAAATAACTTAAAGACATAGGGACATTTTTTGATTTTGTTTTCAAGCTATGGGTCATGGTTGCTTCTACCATGAACTCACCATCATACAACTAACAAAGCATATTATATGAGGATGTTTGCTAGATGATCCCTCTAGGTGTCTAACTGGACCAATTTCCTTTGCCAGCTGAAAGTGCATGACCTAGAGTGTGGCATCTAGCTGTAAAAAGATATGACCTAGGTTTTCATGGTCCTTGAACTCTAGAAATTTCTAGGCATCTCTAACAAAAGGTTTACCAACAAAAAATAAGGATTATTGATTTTTCTTTCAACTAAAAATGACTTCAGCCATTCACGTTTTTAGAGAGTAAGAGTTGAGCAAACATTCATAGATTATTTAGACATGAAAAAATTATACTAAATAATTCATTCAATTTGAAAATTGATGATAGATTAGAATTTTTTTGATTATGGTCCTTGGTTTTGTATATTTTTCATAAAAGGGAGGATTGTGAGTAGTTTAGGCCAAATGGTGATTATAATCTAGCTTTTCTTGGTTTTAATTTTGATATTGAGCTAAACAACTATTTTAACATCAATTTTAATGGTTCAAAAAATAAGGTCATCCATTATAAGTGTGGAGTCTATGATGGCCTGTAGGCTACCAATAGGATATATAATGATTAGCGAGAGCTTGATTAGAAAATGATAACAATTGACCCAGAACCATTGGCCCAATTGATGATAGTGTGGATCCAAATGGAAAATTAATAGGTGTAAACCCAAACTTCACAACCTCTATTGGTGTTATTTTAGCATATGTTGAAATGGGGGTTTCAAGATAAGGTTGAATATTCACCAAAGCGTAAGGCAAAATAGATTTTATCTGATGCCATAAAGAATCAGGGGGGTGGGCTATTCTACTGAATTGGGTAGTGTATTGACCACCAAATTCCTGAAAGAATCTTTAAATTATTCAATAAAACCTATGAGAGCTTGTTATGGAATGTGGAAATTCTTAATAAAACTAATGCTCTTCAAGCTAAAAATGTAACCCAAGGCAAATATATCAAGGTGTGATTGAGTGACATGAGTTGATGCATGATTTTCAAATATTAAAAGGCTAATCCATGACCTCTAACTGATAGGGTAGATTTTTCACATAGGTAATACTATAAGACCACACTACATGGCTATACTATAGGGTTCATGGAGTATTTAGATTGAATACACAAATTAATTTGATAGGATGCCCTAAGAGTCCTAAGGAGACCTTATATATATATATATATATATATATAAATTTTTATATTTATTTTATATAATAGAGTATATTATACCAACAAAAAGTAGTATTAACAAATAAAAGTATAAACCAATCTTAACTGAAATCACTAGTTATCCCAAAAAAAAGAAAAATACAATAATGTGTAAAATTTGAAACTTGGAGCCACCAAATTCTTCTTTAATCTGACTTGAAAATCTCAACAAAACATACTCAAGGAAAAAAAATGTCATGTTGAGAGTACACTCCCACAAGGGTTGCCAAAATGCAGGGTAAAATTTGAGCTCTATAGATTAAACAATGCAATTTAATCACTCAAATAATAAACTACTAGGTAAGATCTAGAGCCATCAAGACTAAATGAAACTAAATGACATAAACTATTCAAATCAGGAAATCTAATCCTAAAGATAAATGATATAAATCATGATTAAATGGATACAAAATCAAGAGGATGAGATTGATTACCGTAGACTCAAAGTTTGGACATAGTGATTGCTTGATCAAGGATGTTGGATGGATGCTTGAGATTGGTTTGGCATGGAGACTCTATAAGCTTCCTAGATGATCTTCCATAGAGGAATGGAGTTGTTTAAATAGATTTATGGAGGGAAGGATTAAAAGGAATTAAAAATTCCTTGAAAGCCTCTAGATTTAGAGTCTTCTAGAGAGGAAAGGTGAAAATAGAGAGGATTCTAGAATTAGAGAAATCTAGAATCCTCTTAGGGGTTAATTAAGATTAGGTAGGGGTTTAGATAGGGATTATGTGGGTGATTAGGGTCTAGGGGTATATGACAGCCTAAGAATAGGCTTAGTAGGTGGTTAGGTGGGTTATGGGAAATTAAAATTCCTAAATAATAGATAAGTGGAGATTAGGATAAGATAAGAGATGATTAGGGGAATTAATGAGGAAGTGGGATAAGACTATAGTTAGTAAATGAAGAAATATTGATGGAAAACATGAGATAAATGAATATAATGGGTGATTTTAGGACATGATTAGGTGAGATAAATTACATAAGTGGAATTAGTATCGACTAATAGTAGTATTAGTGATGTTAAATGAAGTGAGCAAATTTAGATGCATACACTACTATTTTTCACATCAATAGTCTACCTCTTCCTGAATTTGCTAACATACATTATTATTTACATATCACTCTTGTAGATTTAGATGATGATGAACCAAATGAATTATAAAATAATTATAATACCACTTGATTACCTCCCTATATAGTCAAATGGCTACATTTTTCTCTACTCCTGTGTGATCACATTATTCCCTTAATCGATGATATTGTTGATAGTCCTCCCCCATGTATTTCATATGAAGCCTCTTACACAGAGTATGTTTTCACTTGTAATGAATATGGGGTAACTAATCTCTTTGAAAATAATTTAGCTATCTCTCCTCATAAATTAAACAACATAAGTGTCTCTAGTAATGATTCTTCTATGGCAATTGATGCATGCACTATATATCACACCTACGATGAAAATTATATCTTGACCTAAGATAAATCATGAGATTTAGATGTACAAAATTATCAAAATACATTATCTAAAATACACAACTTCAACTGAGATGTTTATGTCATTCATATATCATATGATACTGAATCAGACACTGAAGGTTATGTACCCCCTATTAACACACCATTATGAGACACTTCATGGGTAATCCAAGAAGTCCTTGTTATTACATAAAATGAGTGTATAAATCAACTCAATTTATTAGAATCTACTTTACAAACCACAAATATCGTTGCCAATAATTATGTTCTTTTTTCTCTTTATGATTGTATTGATCAGTATAATGATATTCAATTACCACCATCAGATTATATCCAATACACCTTAACTAACATGATTCTTCCATATTTCTCACCTAGAATTACATTTATTGAACAAAAAAATACAATTAACATTGGTCTTGTTGATTTAACTCAACCCAATATCATCAAAACAAAATATTTACCCTCTATTCTACCTCTTAAAATTACTTTAGACACTAAAGCTACCACTGTGAGACAAATACATTATAAATATGATAGAAAAGGTAATAAAATCATCAATCTTGAAGTATATTTATAATATTATAGATCTATACCCACCCTTCCTAATGATGAATCTATATTCAAACTCCTACATTATATAGATAATTAATTCCACATTAACATCATAAGCTCGACTATTTTTAGCAACAGGTTTTTTGCTTTAAAATTTTCATTTATAGTGTGGATCCTAAAACACATCCTACTTATTAACTTCTTCCTGCTCCATATCATTTCCAAGATTTAAATGTGATCCACATCATTTAAAAGATGTAAATGTTATGCTTATTCATTAAACTACAAAAATTGAGTATGTTACACCTACATGTCCTTGATCTATTATTGTCTCTAAAGAGTTCACCCCTAAAGAGCAAAATAATTTTAGTCTCTTCTTTGATATATAATATGAATATTTTTATTGGTCATATAGATACATGACTGGAATTGATCCTAACATTGTTGTTCATAACATCATTACCTATCCTGACACCAAACTTGTGCATTAAAATCAACAAAAAATCCCTCTAAAGATTTCCACTCTATGTCATAAAGAAGTCATCAAAATTTTGGATGCTAAGTTCATTAAAAATATGGATTATTAGAAATGGGTTTCAAACATTATCCCCATTAATTAAAAGGTCACCATGGTTATTCACATATGCATAGACTTTCACAATCTAAATTTAACATGCCCAAAAGATAATTTTCCCTTACCATCAATTGATGCCATTGTTGATGCCATTGTTGGCTATGAAATGTGCTCTCATTGGAGTTTATTAATATATAATAAAATTCACATAGCTCCATAGGATCAACATAAAATAATGTTTAACACTGAGTGGGGCACTTATTGCTACGTTAAAATGCCTTTTGGTCTAAACATTCTAGAGCTACCTATCAACGTGAAAAGACCCATATTTTCCATGATGTCATTCATATAATATTTGAAACATATGTCAATGATATTATTACCAAATATAAACATCACGAAAATCATCTTCATGACTTAGTTATCATATTTGTTTGGCTCATCTAATACAAAGTTAGAATTAATCATTTCAAATGTTTTTTCAATGTTACTTTCAGTAAAATTTTAGGATTTCTAGTCTCCCATATAGGTATTGATTTCGATCCAGATAACATCAAATCTATTATTGACATGCCTATTCCGCATTACATTTTAGACATACACACATACCTTAAGAAACTTAGGGAATTTTTATGTTTTATTCCTAAGATAGCTTACTATATATACTCCATTATTTCCTTTCTTAAGAAAGGTAATGCTTTAAATTGGATGGATTAATGCAAAAAATCATTTGATATCATGAAATAATCCTTGGTTCATCTTCCTACTCTTTAAATGCCTTCTAATGATCATTCACTCATCTTGTATACTTGATATCCCCATATCAATTGGGGAAATGCTCTCTCAATAAGATGAATTTGGTATAGAATATGCCATATATTATAGTAGTCAAGATATAATATACTATGAAAACCATTAAACAAAATTAAAATGTGTTTATTTAGCTATCAATTTCATAGATAAAAAGTTTTGCCATTATATGCTCTATCAAACTACTTATGTTATTTTTCATTTCGATCCACTTCATAATTTCTTCTCCAAAGCTTTCTTACTTGGAGATATAATTGGAAAATGGGTGGTCCTATTAATGGAATTTTATCTATGAATTATTACATAAAATTCTATCAAAGGACAAGTAATCACAAATCAACTTGTGACTGCCCCTCTCTTAGCTACTAATCATCTCCAGGATACTCTTCCTGAAGAAGATATTATTTATATTGAAGGTCTAAATCAAGTGGTCTCACTCAAATATTATTTTCAAAACTTCACTGTTGATCTTGAAGCAAAAAATATTGAAGAAAATGACCCTTCTATTTATTAAATCTAAATATAAAGTATTCATTAAATAATATCTAGAAATTACGATCGACTTGCATGAAGAAACTTGGACACTTCACTTTGATGGTAAAAAATGCCTTCAAGGAGCTGGGGTAGGATGCATGTTAGTTGACCCCCATGGTAAAATCATACCTCTAGGATTTAGATTAACCTTTGATGTCACCAATAACATGGATGAATACAAAGCCCTTATATTAGGCATGCAAGTTATGATTGATTTATATGTCCCATATTTACATGCTTTAGTGATTCAAAACTCATATGTCATGAAGTTAGTGGTGATTATCAATGTAAAAGTGAAAACCTTATCACATATCATCAACATGTCACTTTATAAAAAAATAATTTTAGTTACCATCAAACCAATCCTATGAGAGAAAAATGCATCTCTATTTAATCCTCATCAAGATCTTAATGATTCCTAATTCCTCATCCAAATGAGAATGCCACCTTATTCTTTATAAAATAATAATGATTTTATAATTTACCACATATAAGTTATCACCACTTGATATAACTTATGGTACAAAAATATCATCAAATTTATTGAGCATCATACTTACCCTCCAGAGGTAAATTCTTATGAAAAGACCCAAATTTGAAAATAAGCATGTAAATATGTACTTCAATATGACACCTTTTATTATCATAACATTGAAGGTACCTTAATCCATTGTGTAAATATAGAATAATTTATTTCTCTCCTTGAATAACCACATGTGGGCATCTACAATGGTCACTAGAACAACCATACCACAGCCTAAAAAATGCCTATGCATGGGATACTTTTGGCCCACTCTCAAAATAGATGCCATTAATCTTGGTAAAAATTGTAATCCTTGTCAAATTCATGATGATCTCATTCACTCTCCTCTATTTTAACTCTAATCCTTGAAGTCTCCTTGGCCATATTCTATGTGAGGATTCGATCTCATTGGAAAATTACCTAGATCACAATATGGTCATGTCTTCAATATTACTTTCATTGATTATTTTACCAAGTGGGTGGAATATATGCCTCTTGTTAACATTTCATACATCACCATATCAAAATTCATTCTTAATCAAATCATATGTCATTTTGGAATTATTCATAACATCATTTCTGGTAATGGTGGTGATTTTAAAAACAAAGACATGAAACAACTATGTGCAAAATTCAAAATTACCCATAAATTTTCTACACCATATCAACCTCAGTGAAATTTTCAAGTTGAAAAAACTAATAAAATATCAAATAATACTATTATGCAATATTATACTAATTGGTAACTTAAGCTTTATCCTGCACTCTAGGATTATCAACTAGTATTTGAACTGCCACTAGTGCCACTCCATTTTTATTAGTATATGGATATAAATCTATCTTGCCCTTAGAATTTGAGTTACCATCATCATGTATTTATATTCATAACATCATCCCTAATGAATAGATTTATGAGGCTCGTATTCCTACATTAGATTTCCTTGATGACCGACATATGGGCGCATTAAAACATAATCACCAATACAAAACCCTTATCACTAAACAACATAACAAAAAATTCAAAGTTTGTACATTTAATGTCAATGATTTAGTGATCTAATTAGACTACACCCATGATAAATAATGAAATTATGCTAAAAATGGTGGGGTCATTACCTAGTCAAAGATATTCTTGGACCTAGTACTTATTAGTTGCAAACTAATGAAGGACATATCTTTAAATAACTAACCAATGCCTAGCTTTTTTTTAAAATATTTTGATTAACTTGTGTGATTTATGTATCATGTAGTACTTATAATTTTTTATTTCATGTATCATATTATGGTGCTAACACTTTCTATATGTGTTACTAAGATATTTTATTATGCAACATAGCATCCATATATCTCTGGGTCTTTTTTTTGTTTGTTTTAAACCATATTATTTTTACCCTTTTATTTTTGTTGTTTGATTTAAGACTAATTAGATTTTAGTTTATGAGTTGCATCTTAATACCATAGATAGGACCCAATTATTCCTCACAAACATTTATTTATTTTTATCAAAGTATCTGTTTCATTTATATCACTTTATTTTCTTAAAGATGCCCATTGTATTTTTCATTTGTAAGTTGCATTGTAAGACCTCAGATAGGACCAAGTTTTCCTTACAAACACATGTTATCATCTCCAAATAAATAATTTTCCTCCTCACCTTACCTAAGAGTCTTCCCTAAATGATAAGGAAATGGTCAAGAGTCACATCTTCTTATGCTTAGAATCAATAATATTCTCTTATGGTAAAAATTTAAGAAAATTATTCTCATATCTTCTTTCACAAATGTCATTTCTCATGATGATGATTCATGCTTACCTATAGTTGTAACATCTCATCAAAAACATTTTTTTTGTGATTTGGGGAAACCCAATCATTTTATTCTCACTTCCATCCTCTTCCCCAAATGTATATCACATTGGGCACACTAAGGTTAGTTTTGGGATTTCACTCTTTCTAACTTGTAACCCTATGAGTTTGGATACTACTATGGTCTCTGAATTCTCTTCCTAACCACCAAGTGTAAGTTCTATAGTGATAGTAATTTTTATCACACATGTTTGGTTTTCCAAATTTGTATAGAGGATGAACAATATAAAAATCCCTAAAAGTTAAAAGTCACATCATTAAAACAAAAGTCAATGATCAAAAGGCAAAAAAAATATTCAATAGTCAAAATCACATCAAAAGACGTGATTATTCACCCACATCTCTTATCTTAGTCTAAGCTCAAACTTAATAGTTAGAATAATGATAGAGATGAGGTACATTGGGGTGTGTTAGGCCAGTATACTAGGGTAGGAGATCTACTTCTCTAAAAAATAAATATATCCAGAGCCACCTAATTTCTCACACAAGTACCCTATCTTTGTAGTAGACTGATGACACTGTAAGGGTTCCTCAGGAATGGGGAACATGTTGTGGGGAGGTAGGTCCATTTTAATTTTCATGCATATTAAGCCTTCATGGGGTGATACTTATACTTCATTATTTTTCCCAAAATTGCATTGTTAGTTCAAATTTTCTAGTATTATTGGTGTTCTAAGTCTACAACTATTTACAATATGATTTGAGTGTCTTGAATTTGATAAAGATCATATTTTCACCTTAGTTCTACTTTCTATAACCCCACCACCCATTTCATTTCACCCTTGATAGGAAAGTTTGTTTCAAATTAATTTTCCCACTTCTATATATCCTCTTCTTCATTACTGTCAAACATGTTTTGAATTTGATTATTTCAATTCATCCATCACTAGAATAGAAACTAGATTTTTAAGTTGTTGTGAACAACTCTCTTGATTATTTACTTAACTTTCTAAGAATTCCCTTACTCAGATTTTCCCATTTTTAGTTTTATACTCATATTTTGCTAGACATTTGGTCATGTTTCTCCCATTTTCTATCATTTTTCAATATTTGATTGATTTTGGATTGTTACTTCTCTTTCATCTATGGTTTTTATGTTTATAGTTTTTCCATATTTTATTTGGGTATGGTTTGTTAATTCTCTTACATTTGATGTCAATCCCAATATTATATTCCTCATTTTGATTTGGATTGTTGCTTTTCTTACTTTGAATATCATTGTTGGGTTTTATGGTCATGTAGTACCCTTAGATTTTTAGTTACCCGATCTTCTCTCTTTTTTTATTTTTTCTAATGTATCCTTTATCATCCGAGATTACCAATCTTCCAAGTATTTTTAAAACATTTTCCATCCACTTTGTTTTTTCTATGATTTCTTATTTTTAATCTCTAGTCTTGTTTCCATAAGGTTTATCCAATGTCATTAATGTTCCCTCCATGATCAAGACTGTAAACATAGTAGACAACCATTCAACAATAAAGGTAAGTTAAGGTTCGTATATGCCACAATAATCTCCTTTATAAATGATTTACTTTCATCTATTTTCCTTTTTCTACTATAATTTTTTAGCTTAGTTCTTATGTATTGCTATGTTCTTTATAAAAACACCATTACATGTTATACCTTCATGACACGTGATTTGTTTTGAGTGGGGCATATGTATGCACACAAAAAAATTAAACTTTATCATTTACTAATGTTTTATCTCTTTCAAGAACATGTTGAGTTTCAATCTCTCTGAGTGCATACCTTAAAGGGTGCATCGAAAAAGAGGTGGGTAGACCTTTGGTTCTTCACAATATTGTTGGTCCTTATATCATTACCTAAACCCACTACAAGTCATTTTTATCCAACTCCATAAGAAACTAAAATCATGATTATCCACTTCCTTAAGAAATTTCCCTTCCAAAATATCCCCTCACCAAGCAAACACCCTTTGTTCTTCATTTTCCTACTAGGTCATCCCAGTTGATATTTTTGTAAAAGTCAAGACACACATTATGAAAATAGGTTAGCTCAGATGACCTAGTTCGAGGCCTAATAGATACTTTTTACACATAACAAGATCGATCTCGCTAACCCCATCAACTAAATTTTTGAGAGGCTTAAGAGTTAATCCTTGGATATAAATACCACCTTCATTTTAATCCATTAGAGATTAACATTAATGTTCACATTAGTACAACTCACAATTTTACAAATTCTACACTTAAGGAGTCATTGCTTAGGGTTTTTACCTTTGGAAGGAAAGAAGTTTGTCTTGTGGGAAAGTCTTGGATGCAAATTAAGAGTCTTTTAGCCTAGAGCTGAGTTTTATAGTGTGATCCTTATAAAACCATAATAACCTATTTCAAAGCACCATCAGCCAAGAGAGAGGTTAAGTCATGATATGTTCATTCAAGGTAAGTATTCCCAACTCTAACTCTTTCATTATATTAGATAGAAATTGCATAAAGTAATAGATTGAATGTTTTAATCTTTGCTTAGAATTACTGCTACAGTGACTTGAGTAGAGTTTTCATTTTCATATTATGTTTTGTTTGTTTAATTATCCCCCTTTGTGCCACAAGCTTTAATGAATGTTAGACTAGATTTATTTTATTTATTGTAGACCTAGCTAGGATTATTATGTTGTGCTACTTGATTAGAGGCTTTGGAACCCTCTTTAGGGGTGTTATGTGATAATATATCCCTTAAGTGGGTTTAGTAGATCAAAATTGCTCATGTCCTGATATAAATAATTATGCAATGGGTTGTTTGTAAGATTACCTTCTCCAAGCTTAGAATTCACTAAGTAGGACAAGTTGTAGATCCATCCTAATTCATTGCATACAACATGTTCATGTGACGTGTAATATATTCCTAGGAAAAATAAATGTAAAATAACTTGTCCTTGTATTCTATAGGGCGAGCTTAACTAGGACACACAAATGTAGTGTGTGCTAACATCATAATAAATTTTCAACACATCTTGTTGAATTTCATAAATGATAGGGTTTTAAATTCTATTTTTCCTATGTTTGGTAGTAATTCCACATCACAAAATCATGTCATAAAGTTTATTCTCACTGCCATAGTGAAAATGTTCTCAACATCATATCATTCACTGCCTTGATGGTAGGTTAATGTATTTGAAAATTAATTCATGTGTTTCTAAAAGTTTTATCCTCATCAAAATATTTAATAGAAAAGACAATAAATTGTTTCATCTTAGAACAAAAAATAAAAAGAAGGATATAAATATTTATTAATCATGCAACTCCCATGTTTGGTTACATATTTTGGTATATCTAAATTTATTAGCTCCATAAATTTCATAAAATCTTTACTTTTGACATTTACCTTGAGAGGATCTATTGGCTACATTGGTCCTGGTAATGTTTTCTTCGTCTATACTTAAATATATAATTGCCCTTTTATTTAATATGATTAGGAATAAAATTTTAATATATTTTATAGCTTGATTGATTATAGAGATGGAAAGGTTTGTATAAAGGGATATGTTTATAGTTACAAAGATATTTTATAGCAGAAGTAGTTGTTCACTTGTATATCTATTTAACCAAAAAAGCCAATTACAAAAATATGATAATTGTCTTAATGATTGTAAAACTGTTATTCTTTATATTTTAAAATATATCTTATTTATATATAACATTTCTACGGTTGGATTTTTTTACCATTAGTTTGTTTCATATAACTGTAAAGGTTAATAAATTTTGGTTTGGATAAGTTGGAAATGTCATCCATTAGTATAACAAAATAATGTTGGTAGCTAATTATTGATGACCATTGAAATAAAGTATGTCATAAAAATATTGTTATTATGAAGTAATTTGATCTTTTTACGCTGCATAGCCAACCATTACAATATGTATAGTAAAAAAACTCATCTATTGGTTATTATTTTATGGAAAGGATGAGTCATCAAAATCAAGAACATGTTATCAAGTATAGATAACAAAATCATAATGCAATATAATAATATTATAATTGATGAGGGTGGTGTACATTATGCATGTTATATTGTATTGATAGATGATCTAGGATTTTGTTTCTGCTAGCATGAAAAAATATGCATGTCTATGGAAGTAAATTCCAAACTTTAAAATGAAAGGGGAGAGGGATGTTTCAGAAGGAATTTTGAGTAAACTAAAAGAGAGGGGATATTTTTTATGTGATATTTTTTCCATGGTATTGATATCAGTTATGCAAATGAAGAATCCAAACAAGATGAAGCACATGAAGAATTAAATAAAACATTGAAAATGCCTTTAGATGATTTTGGCATGAATCTTTTAGATGTAGCAATACATTTTTCAAAAGAATATTTTTTTTTAAATATTTGATTATAAGTGCATAAAAATGTCCATATTTTGAAACCCTTCTCTTTTTTACATAGTATAATGTTTGTGTTTCTTGTTTTTATCTACTACAACATTATTTTTGGTACGATGAAAAATTATGATTGAACATCATGGCCACTATCATGGCAAATATGTACTATTATTTTAAAATAAAAAATATTTTTTGTAATTATGCAATTATAATGAATCTTTTTGAAATCACTAAACAAATGCTATAATGTAGTATATTTATTATTGTCCATTGTTCATGTATGACATATTTCTTTTTCCCAATTGAAATGTGAATTGATTATTTTCTTGCATTATGTTCAAGCAGAAAATCAATTAATTATATCAAAACACATAGATTCAAGTAAAATAATTCAAATACACTGAAAAATTATTTCATAGCATTAAACAAAAATCTAATTGTGTGATTTCCCTATTATGACATGTACTCACTCCCTTCACTTCACATGTTTACGCTTTAAAGTTATATTATAAATAATGATTTTAATAAGATAAACAATATTTAAAAGACATGAAATATTATGGTGGATGTAGAGTCCATAAGATTTGTGGTCAAGTGATCTCCTATTTACCTCCTCCCTGAACTTAAACTTGTTTTAATGATCATTTGATTTCATTTCCACTTCGACTCTGACACAAAATGCTAATTTTTACCTATTTAAAATGTATTTGTTGTTCACAGATGTCATAATTCTATATTGGAATAGATTTAGTGTTCATAAATGTTTTGTGTCTTATAATATTATAATTGTTCATAAATTGCACTATTTTAGAATTCATAATATTTAATATATATTGGCTCAATGGAACATTTTTTTTGTAGGTTGGATGGTAGGGAGGTAGGATCAAACTATATACCTTCCAGTTCAAAACCCAAGCAAGGGTTTGTTTGGATGCATTGATCTAAAGTGGAAACATATTCTTGACCATAATGGGGAAAACATGTGGATTACTTAGGTTGAGAGTGATATAGTTGATGACTTCATCAAATAAGAATCAAACAAAAAGTTGTACCCAAAAAATATTTGTGACATATCACTTAAAAAACATGTCCCTATTGTTGGAAATTAGACAAGAATAAATATTAATTTGGAATATGTCATGCAATTAGCCTCCCATTTTAGATATTAAGTGTGCATGTATTCATATTTTCTATTGTCATCTTGTAAATGCTAACATTCAATGTGTGTACACTGATAAGTTTAATATATGTGTACAAATATTGGTGTTCATATGGGCCTGAGGACTTACTGAAAGTTGATGTCATGCCAAATAACAAGTACATAACACCCAATAAGGGAAAAGGAAACCAATCAAGAAAAAAACATATAAGATATGGCTGTTAGTGTCACTTCAACACCTAAAAAGTGGTTTGTAAACCTGATCAATTATTGTTGAAATACCATTGAGAAGAATATGTTGATAGTCAATCCAATCAAATCCATGGACATGAATATGAATAGTTCAAAGTGAAAAAATATTCCCCCCTTATATTAGCTTACATTTAAATGAGTGGGTTCATAGGCTACTATTGTTAAATATGTCTGTTGATGTTATCTATCTGAAGCACCATGAGATGGTGTATGATAAAGTTATAGTGTTCAATGATGAAAGAGAATGAGATGATTTCTTAAAGATGACATATTTAATAAATAATGCAAAATAAAGGAGGTGATATATGTGTTTAATTTTAATGATGTAGAAAGTGTTTGGGAATGAGGGTTGGAAAATGCTGATAACTAGTTTATGTATCAAGAAGAAAATAACTAAGGCATTGATGAGGATGGACACATCCCCTTCATATTAGGCATCCAAATCCCAAAACATTTGGATTAGTTTTTAAAATTTGGTAATGATGTATTATTGGTTATGTATTCAACATTTAAAATAAATGGAATGAAAATATACTTAAAATTCTTGTTATAGTAGTAGACCATATAGATCTTTACAAATTTACAAGTTGACTCGAGTTTTATATTTTAGTGTAGTTTAAATTGTAGATATTGTTGGTGTTTTTTTTTAAGCAAAAAAAAATGATTCATTATGTCTAGGCCATGTCCTAGTGACCTCATGCAATGGATGAAAATAATTTGACATACAGTACACTTGAAAAACATATAGTGGAAAATAAAAGCCTTCATGGTAGACAACACTAGTCTAAAGATCAAAGAAATTAGGTTGCATGTTGATTATTTTATGAAAAAATAACTAATTTTTTATTCTTAAGTTCATAAATAGTATTGTTAAATTATTTTATAAAGTCTTACTAAATTATTGTATTATGTAGCCAAACTTTCAACTATGAAGTGTATTTATGTAGTTGACATGTACATCATGCATGGTTGAAGAATATTGTAACAAAGTTGAGATAAGATGATGTCAAACATGAGATATTTAGTGAACTATTATACATTATGCATGTCTATGTTTATGAATAAATGACAAACATGGAGGCTAAATTTTTTATAGATAAGTATTAATCCACACAGGTTAAATTTTTTATATATTAGGAAGAGCATTGGATCAATAGGTTTGTAATGTTTTAGAGATGCTATCATACCCTTAAACATGTAGGGAAATAAAAAATGAAACCATTAAATCATACCATTCACATCTAAAAAATAATTTTTGAGGATTATATAGACTTTTGCACATCACAAGGTGGACTTCTTAGTTAATCAACTAACCACATTTATTTATATATAATATTGATGGCTATAAGTAATTAATGAAAATGTATTTTATAAGAACTTCAAGGTTGATAAAATTTAAAATATTTCATGTGTTAAGGCTTTGAAAATTATATACTACCATGTCACCTTTCACACTAATTATAGTCGAATAGCTTGGATGCAAAGTCAAATAGTTGATACATTACATTATTAGGTATATAATGTAACACTATTCATATCAATGTGTAATTATTGATTTTTAGTTCATGGCTATACATGTAAACATGTCATCAAGGTGAAGCTAATGAGAGAGAGAGATAATAAGAGAGGGTATTGATCACAATGCATAGGATGGTGTGTGTGACTCCACCAATAATAGTGATAGAAAGTCCAATGTAATTTTTTTTCCACTTCAAAACTCTTTGTTTACTATTTTATTGGCAATGTAAACTAGTCGATTTGTTTTGAATACATAGGGCATGTAAAATGGATTAGAAGATGCAAATGAAGGTGAAATAGGTATGTATATTGAAGGATCAAAGGATACAAATGAAGGTGAAGTAGAATTTTTGGTAGATGACAGTAAAAATTAGTCAGTGGGGGGGGGATAATAACTTAAGACATGTCTCCACTCATACTCATTTGGTTTTATATTTATAAACATTTATAACAAGATGTTTTCCCTTGTATGAATAGATCATGGCTAATATAATAAAGGATGAACTCAAAGCCTTGAGAAGTAAATCTCAGGATATTTTTGATAATTATCTTGCATTAGAAAGAAACTATGGAACAATATAATTATTAGAAAAGTGTATGGCATATGTTTAAAAGAAGGTCAAGATTAGGGATATATCAAGTACACTTTGGTTTCAACAACCAATGAAATAGTCATTCCAACAAGTGCCTGATGGGCATGAAAATACTCCTCATAGAAAAATACACTTCATATAAATGATGAATAGAAGAACAAACCATAGCATGCTATAAGATAAAACCTTGTTTGTAAACCCTCATCCTCCTAAGAATTAAAAAAAACAAATTTGGAATGACGATCTATATAGGGCAACAGAGCATGACAAAGACAAACCTAGTGGAGATAATTCAACTTAATTGTGTCCCTATGTTGCTTAAAGTGAGAATTGACTGTAGAGTTTCAGATTTTATAAATGTGTTTTTGAGATCATTTTTTAAATATTTCATAGGATTTTCTAATGTATGATTCATACTAGGTCCTTATTTATATTTAGATGGTTGAGTGATTACATTGAGTTTATGTGATAATAAACATTTATTATAGAGTGAAGATGGTATTGTGTAAATCTTTTGTAATATTGTAACTCTTAAATTTTTTGGTTGTGATGTGATTCCAATAAATAGATTTACATTTCCAATGATGAACTTACATCCATGTAGAATTTTTGCTATGGGTAGTTATGTCATGTAGATTGACTTTAGTAAAATGAGTAGTTGCTTTATTTTAAGGCAATTTTAGTAGTTACCTAAAATGTCTTAACAAATCATACACAAGATTGTATGATGTATTAAAATAAATTTATGTTATGTATGCTATGTATATATTATATGCTCTATTTTAACACTTATTTGACATTCAAGTCTTTGGAGGACCACTCTTCCCCATACATGGTTCTAGATAATTTCATGGAGCGGGTACTTTTATGATCACATTTGAACATGGAATCCTTTGTTAAAACTATTTTGACCAAAAAAATCACTTATATGAATGATTAATTCACATTGAATAACATTTATTCTTTCATTTATCATTAGAGTTAATGTGATGGGAAATGTAGTAATTCTACCTTGAGAAATTATACATGTTTTTCATTCACTAATCAATACTCTGATTTCAAGAAAATGTAGACATAATATTTTAGGTTTAGATAGATTTATCTTAAATCCAACTCACCTTATAGTAAATCCAACTCACCTTATAGATGTTCGAAATAATGTAAATAATAATTATAATTTGTAAAGTCTAGACACTCCTTGTCAAGGTCCTATAAAGTCATAATATTACTAAGGCCTAAATTACCCTTGAATTATTAGGCACCCTTTAATATTATGAATTGAGCACTAGTATGTTTGAGTAGATTCTCTTTGTTTAACCCTTGTTGGAATTTTTTGGGGGTTAAAGTGGTAGAATAGCCTAATAAAATAGACAAATAAAATTATTCTAAAGAAATCCAATTAAATTAATTTAGATAATACAATACATTAAATATGTAAAATTACCAAATATAGAAAGTACAATGCCAACTAATATTATGACAATTGTAACACAAAAAAGAGATAATTATTAAATTATTTATAGACATGTAGGTAGACTAAAACTCAGGATTCATTCATTATATTTTGGAAATATTATTTTTGGAGGCCTAAACACTTATGATAACCTATTGAAACTTGTGTCAATGCTTTTATTTTTGGCTCAATGTTTATATCATATATAAAATATTCATTGTATTAAAAAATGATTGCATGTGCCTATTAAATTTTTATTTCACCATTCTATTGATGTATTTGGATCACACAAACATGCTTTGTATGATTGTGTATAACTCACAACCTAGTTCTTTACCTTAGGTCAGTTCACCTCAACAAAAAAGGGTTTGTGGGCTCATGAAGTTGACCTGACCTCCCCCTTTGTCAATGAGCACTACTTACATAGGTAATACACTGAAGAGGGCCTCAAACATATGTAGTTCTCCCCTAAGTGTGGGCTTATGTGTGCATAAGGGTACAATATGCTATACGTAAGGGTATACAATGATCTAGCTTATAGCTTGACAAATAATACTTATGTGTTCTTATTTGAATGCCTTAGATCTATAATATGATTAGTACTATGAATGATATAAAAATAGATAAGAATAGGGAAGTAGAACTCATGTGTGTAATTGATTGAGTGAGCTAGAATATGTTTTTGCTTGGTATTTATAATACGGATAATGAGTAGGTTTTGATTTGTATTTATACCACACAATTTTAAAATATATCAAGAAAGGGTTAGATATTAAAAATAGGTTGACCCATACATTATGAAATATTTTCAATTTGTATGAATTTTGAGGTACATACACTTTATAATGAAACTGGACACTAGCATCAATGTTAGTGTCCCTATATAAAACACAAGTATTCGGTAGGGTAGAAAGATATTAAAGGTTTGTAACTAAAAGTGAAGAATATATATTATATTTTAGCATTTTTTTAGTTTATAAGTGATATGGGTAATTATAATGATAGGGTCAATCCATAAGATAAGTAGTTAGGCACAATGAGATGGTGAATGTAAGCCTTTTGGAAACAGGAAGGTCTAAAACTGAAGGGTAGAGCCATGTTTAGTATTTGTCAAGTGTATAAGACTAAGATGCTATATATAATCAGATTTTAGTATCTAAATTTTCCACCCCTTTAATATAGTAATGCATAAGGAGGAAATTATTAGGTTAAAGGAAATAAATGTGTACCTAGGTGTGTACAACACACCTTGCCTTTGCTTGAGCCATGGTAAATTTTATGCTGGTGTATAACCTGTAACCAAGAACATGCTATAATATAAATCAATGCATGTAATTTGAAATTGAATAATTGAAATGCTTTGAAAAGTAAATGCAACAAGGAAGGATTACATGTGTTTTGATGCAACCATGTTACCCCTTGGTACTTTGCTTTGGTAAATATACTTCCTTATGAAGCATTAAAGTTGAGAGAGGTTTAAAATTGAACCCTAGATATTTTAAAATTAGTTTTAAGGATAATTGTGCCCCTAATATGGGGCAATGGTGAGTTGTGACATGACCATCAAGATCATTGAATCTCGATCACATAACTCTAATGAAAGTATAATAAACCAAACTTAAGTGGTATAACCAACTCAAATTAAAAGTGGAAGTAGTGATAACATTATTGAGGGTGTGTAATCTCAACTACACTACATAAAGGATCCAATTGCTATATATAGAAAAGGATCAAAATGGTGCTTCTTGGTAATATTTTGAATATGTATTTATACTTTTTGGTGCACTTACATGGCATATACACCTATAATGTGTTTCAAGCTGAAGTATCTATCAAATTTTAACCTTGGCTCTATAATTGTATATAATATATGTCACAAATCTAAGAAAGTCTACCCCAAATTTGTAAAAATTAGTGCCAAATGCATAATATTCTGACCTAAGTGTGTACTTGAATCATGTAAAATATATTAAATTATGTAAACTTTGTATAAGTGGAATCATGTCTTTATGACCTACCCCCTCTAATATCCCCCCCCCTTCGAAGTGAATGGAATATAATCTTATAGTCACCTTACCTTTAAAGAATAAGATAATTATATTAAATATGTATGAATCAAGTAGCATATATAGGTGTAGCATGTCTAAGTGGATATATCAATGGAGCTCATAGTATGTGATCACAAGTCATAATATACATGATATGGATCATGGCAACATCTATAAATCAATAGTATAATCTTAAAAAATAATCAAGCACACACACAATACTAATCAATGTCACACACTCAATGAGAGGACTTATTCAAATGTCCACACATAAATAAATAACAATAAGTGACATAGGGGCCTACAAGTAAGGAACATATTCAAATGTTCCACAAGTAAGAAAATAGTAAACAAAAAGTACACTCAAGGAAGTGATAATGTTAATAAATGAATTATAAGAAACTAACATAAGCATATCATAATAGTTCATGCATATATTTGTTAGCAAAAAATCTCATGTAATATATCATATCAATTATATGGTGAAATATGTAAGTATGAGTATATACATGTGTGTAAGTGTTAGTATATGAGATCAACATGATAATGCAGAAGTGATAAAAAATTAATATAACCTCTATCAATCATGATCAAATATAAGTAAGATGCCCAAACATAGTGTGCCATGTAGGAAAAGGAAAGTGTTAGGATCAACACACATGCATGGCTCATTTACCAACAACTAAAGCCTATCTTTGACACCACTTGTTAGGAACCAAAACATAATCCTATAGTACTAGCAATTAATGTGAAAATAAAAAACAAGCTACAAAAAACATAACACATAAGAGAGAACACATTGCATAAGATATATGTGGAAACCCTACAAAACCAGCAAGGGAAAAACCATAAGGCAAAGGCAACATCCAGACTTCAATTCCATTACCAAAAATCCCTCTTAAAACAAAATTCTCTCAAAAATTCCTTTGCTACAAAATGTATCTCATAAAATGCTAACATCCATAACATCTAAGGTGAGATCCAAAACACGAACCTCTATCTTCATGAACTGAGCTAACAAACCTCCAAGATATAAGTCTCTAACTAGGTTAGTTAAGCTAACATAGCCTTCCATTCTGTAATCACTAACCTCAAGGATCTCCATGCTTACATACAAACCATGTATGATGCTTATAACCCAAGTATCTAGGTGAGATAATCTACCAAGCATTATAATCTCCAACCTCATAACATGCAATCCAAAGGTTTACATGGATCCTCAAAGGGAATCCATAAGGATTACCATAGACTTAATTTCAAATATAAAGGAGAAAGCATGGTTTTATAACATTTACAAAGAGAGAAGAGAAGAGAGAGGGAGAGAATTTATAGTGGCCAAAAAATGTGCCACACATGAGTGAACAATGATTCTAAATAGTGGTGGTTGTAACCATGTTTTAAAAGTCATCAAAGAAGACCCTCCTTTAGACAAGAACATGTGTCACCTCCATGTGGCTCCAAAACCTACCCCCCACTTCCACAAGTGATTCCAAAAAACCTATAGTGTTCTTTTTATCTTCATCTCCAAGGGTCAATAAAGTGGATTCTCCACTTTATACAATATCTCAAGCCACCCTATATGACTCCAAATATGGTGCCCTACTCACACATGTGAGGCCAATCAACAATATTCATATTATTATCTTTTTCTTCTTCCATGTCATCACACAAGTATAAAAGGTGTTACAATCATCTTTGGACTTTATCCACACATGGGAATCAAGGACACATCAATAAATGCACCCTACTACCAAACCTTGACCATTTTCACCATATGACAAACCACATGTGAATACTAAGGACAAAACCATGCCACTTAGTGAAGTGTTATGCCCCACTCCCCATCACATCATCCTAATCACACTTGGGACTCTCTATGGGCTTATACCACATCAACTTCCTACCACATCACTTACATGCCACATCATCTACTTTTCCTATAAACCACACCACCATGCCATACCTATATACCACATGCCACATCACCATGCATCATCTGCATACCATATGCCACATTACCCACATGCCATGTCACCATGAATAGTGATTGTGAATGATGACTATGAATAGTGTTTATGAAGACTGACTATGAATATTGGCTTCACACCCAAAAATATCCCACTTAAAGTCAATGCACATAAGATTTACCACACCTACATATTCTACCAAATATCTTCCATTCATGCCCACTATTTCCCACACAAAAAACCCAATAGAAGTTATATTAACTACTAAAAATCATCTACCCTAGCCAACTTTGTTAACATCTGCTCCTTCATAGACAAATTTTCACATCCAAAGTGACTCCCATTTGAGTCTGACTCATCCTTCATTAGGATTATACCATGAACCTCTCACTACTCCCACTAATTAGAAGTATTTGGTTTATATCTCATCATGGAATAAATGAGGATTTAATACTCCCAATGAATGCAATACATAGGACATCTATGTCTTCACCTCCTCTATTCTAGGACACTTTGGAAAATAATTCAAAAAATTACAAAAAGTGGGATACTTGACTTCCTTGATTTCATGTCCCTGTGCATCTCCATCCTTGTTTTGATCATACCACCTTCATCTCAATGTCCTAGTCACCCAAGTCATCACATAATTTATCTTTATCATATTGGGCCTTGTAACCAACATGTTGTCAACCCATATTAACAACATCTGCTAAAATCTTAGCTCTCCATGAAGGTATCTTTTACTCCATCAACATGTTTTCTTTAGCATGTATAGTCTTCAAATATAAAAACCATCAACTATTTTACTCATACACATATCCCTATAAATACTCCATTTCTTCTCTAGATATCACCATGTAGGAAACCAACTTCTCTAACCATAAACAAAAAAAGTGCACATTGCACTCTAAAAGTAGTTAAAAATAGGAGAGAGAAGTACCTATAGAATCAACACCTAACTTCTACACATATCAACCACTACACACCATGATCAACATGACACCTATCAATAGTTTGAGGGAAGTCATTGAGGGAAGTCATCATGCTACTTAGTATATCACTATTCCTATCAATTTTTAGATCCCACAATAGAACTACATCCTACTGTATTACATGTCAAACTAACTCATATACAAAGTTACTACATGCATTGATCTATCAGCTACTCACATTAGCTACACCACATACCTTATGGCTACTCAATTTTTATACAATGTAACCATTGAGCACTTCACTACATGCATCTCTGAGTTTTAGATTGATTCAATACCAACCTTTTGCTTTTGATAACTTTAGGTCTCACTTAATATTCTCCATTATTCTAAACTACTTCAAGAGGTATAATTTTAGGTTTATTTTTACCTCCTCCATTCCATGGATTTTTTATGTCTTAGATAACACATTATAGTATTAGGATCCCACAAATTATACTCCTTAACATGTTGAGAAACTACTACAAGGTATATGCCTTATCATCACCCTCCATCTACACTAATAGAGAGCAACTTGATCCACCAGAAACTATACAGTTGCTTCTTCATCAAAACATTATGTTGGTGTTGATCCATCTGGTAAAGCTTTTTCAACTTCTCCTCTATTCTCCATATGCATCTCCCATAGAGAGAAATACATTCCATAAAAAAAATGTTTCTTTTTATTTCTTTCATATCTTGATCTCTCTACTTTTATCTCCCACTTTCATAAAACAACCAAAAACCATGGCTATGATACTACTTGTTAGTATCAACACACATGTATGGATCAGGTACCAATAGCTAAATACTAGCTCTAATGCCACTTTTTATGAACCAAAAACATAATCTTACAATGAAATTAATTAATGATAAAATTAAAAAAAAATAAAAAACACAACACACAAGGGAGAACACATTACACAAGATATACATGGAAATCTTACAAAACCACCAAGGGAAAAACCACAGGGTAAAGGCAACATCCAAACTTCAATTCCATCAAAAAAATCTCTCTTACAACTAAATCCTCTCAGCAACTCCTTTGTTGCAACATGTAGCTCTTACAATGCTAAATCCATAGCATCCAAGGTGAGATCCAAAGCATCAACCTCCATCTTCATGAGCTGAGCTAACAAGCCTCCAAACTCCAAGTCTCCAACCAAGTGAACCAAACTAACATATCCTTATAGGATCTAATAAATAACCTCAAGGATCTCCATGATTATATACTAAGCATGCATGATTTTTATAACCCAAACATCTAGGTGAGCTAATCTACTAAGCATTACAAGCTCCAACCTCCTAACATGCAATCCCAAGGATTGCATGGATCCTCAAAGAGAATCAATAAGGATTAACATATACTTAATTATAAATACAAAGGAGAAAGCATGCTCTTATAGCATTTACAAAGACAAAAGAGAAGATAGAGGGAGAGAATGCATAGTGGCTAAAAAATGCACCAAACATGAGTGAACAATGATCCTCAATAGTGGTTTTTTGTGATTATGTGCCAAAAGTCATCAAAGAAGACACTCCTTTAGAAAATAACATGTTCAACCTCCATGTGGCTCTAAAAATTGTGCCCCACTTCCACAAGTGATTCCAAAACACCATAAATAGTGACTGCGAATATTAGCTTCACACCCAATAGAAAGATCCAAAATTTACATGTGTATGTATCATTGAACTAATGTATGTTTGTATCACACTCAAGTACACTGAAGTATATATGTGTGTTAGGGTGTGGAGCTAAAAGCTTCACCAAGGAGCAGACTTCAAAACAAGTTCAGGTCTACACAGACACCGGCGTCGGTCAGGAGCGACCGACGTCGGTCAGTTGCAGTTGCAGAGGCGCCGACATCGGCAGTAGGGTCGGCTGGCGACGGTCACAGGCAAACAGGCAGGAACCGACGTCAGTTACCTGTGTGTCCAGAAAGCGATTTTTGAGGAAAGAAGCGAGTGTTTGCATGATGAGTTTGAGTTGTAGTCTCAAGTTTGCGTCTCTATTATTAGCAATATTATTTTTAGAGCCCTTGTTCAAGAGGCTTAACTGTTTGTTGTAAGAGCATGCTCAAGTTTCCTAATTCTATATGTAGGAAAGATCTTCTTAGCTTAGTATGTTGAATGTGTGAGTATGAGTAGAACATTGTGAATGTTTGAAGGACAGTACTGAGTTGCATCAATCCAGGTTGTTGGATTTGAGTGTACTTGAGAGAGAGCTCTTGAGGAATAGAGATCTAGTGAGAGATCTTGTGTGCATCTGAGAGAGGTGTGGAAGAATGAAGTTTCTTCAATTGTATTCCTATTGTAAAGAGTTTTAATACAAGTTTTTAGGGTGTTTTCTTGTATCTCTTGTTCTGTGCTATTTATCATTTCAGTTACTTATCTATCTGATTTATTTCCGTGTTTATTGCTTTCACAAGTGTAATCCATTGTTGGTTGATCCCCAACAAGTGGTATTAGAGCTCAGGTTCACTAACAGGTGGTTCAGATCTGTGTAGTGTGTTTGGATTACAGGTTGCTCACAGGGGTTTCTGCAGGGATTTCTGTTTGAGTGGGAGAAGCAATGGCAGAAGAAAGTAAGTTGAGAATGGAAAAGTTTAATGGCAAGAACTATCAACATTGGAGAATGCAGATAGAGGACTATCTGTATCAGAAAGATCTTTACTTACCGTTAGGTGGGATTGCAAATAAGCCCAAGGACATGGAGGATGAAGAATGGGAAGTTCTTGACAGAAAGGCTCTGGGGTCTATAAGACTGAGTCTGGCCTCCAATGTGATATCTAATTTGTCACAGGCAAAAACTATGGTAGAGTTAATGACTACGTTAGCAAATTTGTATGAAAAACCCTCCGCTTCTAATAAGGTATATCTTATGAAGCAGTTATTTAATTTACATATGTAAGAAGGTGGATCTGTTTCTAATCACCTGAATGATTTCCATGGTATTGTTAATCAGTTAAGTTCAGTCAATATTGTATTTGAAGATGAAATAAAAGCTCTTTTAATATTATGTTCTTTGCCTGAAAGCTGGCATGGCTTGGTAATGGCAGTTTCTAATACTGCTTCTGCTTCGAATATTTTAAAAGTAGAGGATGTGGTTAGTGTTATCTTGAATGAAGAAATTCGCAGGAAAAGCACAGAAGAGACATCTGGGAATGCTTTAAATCTTGAGAGCAGGGGAAGGCAAAAAGAAAGGAGCAAGAGGAGATCAAGATCTAAGTCTAAGGGAAGAGGCAGATCCAAATCCAGAAATGGCAGAAGGCCACAATGCTGGAACTGTGGAAAGTTGGGGCACATAAGCAGAGATTGCTGGTCAAAGCCTAAGGAGGAGAATCAGCACGAAGGAAAGGAAGAGGCAAAGGTTGCAGGTATTGCATAGGATGCTCTTATTTTCTCTTTGCATAATAATATAGAATCTTGGGTATTAGATTCTGGTGCATCTTTCCATGCTACCCCTAACAGAGAATATTTCAGTGACTATATCCATGGAGATTTTGGAATAGTGTACTTAGGGGATGATGAGCCTTGTAAGATTACTGGCAAAGGTAAAGTGCAGCTAAAGATGCAGAATGGCAACACATGGGTGTTGAGAGATGTGATGCATGTTCCTAGTTTGAAAAGGAATTTGATTTCTGCAGGTAAGCTAGGTGATGAGGGTTGTACAGTAACTCTCACAGCAGATTCTTGGAAGGTGACCAAGGGTGCACTTGTTATGGCCAGAGGTAAGAGAGAAGGTACTCTCTATTTGTGTAATTGTGTTACTAACAAATCTCCTTCTATTTTATCTACTTCAGATGTGGATGCTAAATTGTGGCACTCAAGGCTTGGCCACATGAGTGAGAAGGGAATGTCAATTCTTAAGTCTAAAGGTATGCTTTCAGATTTGAAAAGTATGGATCTAGAATTTTGTGAGCATTGTGTATTTGGAAAATAGAAAAGGGTTAGTTTTCTCAAGACTGGGTCTACTAAGAAAAGGCAGAAGTTGCAGCTTGTTCACATAGACGTGTGGAGACCGGCTCAGGTAGCCTCTATTGGCGGATCACGGTACTATGTTACATTCATAGATGATGCTACAAGGAAGGTATGGATCTACTGTATTAAAAAGAAATCTGATGTTTTTGAGACTTTTAAGATTTGGAAAGCTATGGTTGAGAATGAAATAGGCAGAAGATTAAAGTTCTTGAGATCTGATAATGGCGGTGAGTTCTGTAGTCTTAAGTTTAACTGGTATTGTTACACTCACGGAATCCGTAGGCAAAGGATGGTTCCAAGGACACCTCAGCAGAATGGTATTGCTGAAAGGATGAACAGAACTATCATGGAGCGTGCAAGATGTATGAGATTGCATGCTGGGTTACCCTTAGAGTTTTGGGCAGAAGCAGTTGACACCGCAGTGTACCTGATTAACAGAGGACCCTCTACAGCTCTGGTTGGTGGAATTCTAGAAGAGGCATGGACAGGTAAAAAGGTAGATCTCTCATATCTCAAAGTTTTTGGTTGTGAAGCCTTTGTGCACATAGATAAGGAAAATAGAAAGAAGCTTGATGCTAAGTCTATGAGGTGCACTTTTATTGGCTATGACTCAGATGATTTTGGTTTCAGATTTTGGAATCTAGGAACTAACAAGGTAATTAGGAGCCATGATGTTGTTTTTAATGAAAGAGTGATGTACAGTGATCAGATAAGGAAGCTGGATCAATCTAGGCAGAGCAATGGTGAGTTGGACGAAGTTATGATCCAAAATGAGCTCGCGGGAAAAATAAATA
Organism: Torreya grandis; assembly: GCA_037957365.1. Lineage (NCBI taxonomy): Eukaryota > Viridiplantae > Streptophyta > Pinopsida > Cupressales > Taxaceae > Torreya > Torreya grandis. The sequence continues at coordinate 994,864 of JARHVA010000573.1, forward strand.
ATCACTTACAAGAAAACACAGAGACCGACGTCGGCAGATTAGGAACCGGCGTCGGCAGTACAAAAACCGATGTCGGTCATACAGAGACCGACGTCGGCAGAAGAGGCACCGACGTCGGCCATGAAGAACCAGCGTCGGCTAGTAACAGGTCTACAGGTGGCCGAGGTCGGTCACTATCAGAAAATTTGGGTGGACAGCGTGTTGAGAACGAGTCCAAGACACCCATCAGGAGGTCTGAAAGGGTAAGTGAGCCTCCAATTAGATATTCTCCTTCCTTATATTATTTATTGCTAACCGATGGTGGAGAACCAGAGAGTTTTGAAGAAGCTTTACAGGTGGAGTCCAGGAGTAAGTGGGAGCGTGGCATGGTTGAGGAGATGGAGTCCTTAAGAGAGAACCAAACATGGGATTTGGTTGAATTGCCAGCTGGTAAGAGAACACTGAAGAACAGATGGACCTACAGGTTGAAGGAAGGTGAGGATGGACAGATGAGATATAAGGCCAGATTGGTAGTGAAAGGATTTGCACAAAAGCCAGGTATTGACTTTGGTGAGATTTTTTCTCCTGTTGTTAAGATGACTTCTATAAGGGTTATATTGTCTTTGGTTGCTTTTGAGGATTTGCATCTTGAGCAGCTAGATGTTAAGACAGCGTTTCTTCATGGAGATTTGGATGAGGAAATATACATGGAACAGCCAGAAGGATTTGAGGTCAAGGGTAAGGATAAGTTAGTGTGCAGGTTGAAGAAAAGCTTGTATGGCCTCAAGCAAGCTCCTAGGCAATGGTATTTGAAATTTGACAGGTTTATGACTGAGTATGGCTACAGTAGGTGTCAATTTGACCATTGTGTATATTTTAAGAGATTTGATAATGGTAGATATATTATTCTATTGTTGTATGTAGATGATATGCTGGTTGCAGGATCTCACATGCAGGATATCTCTTAGCTTAAGGTGAAATTAGCTCAAACATTTGCTATGAAGGATTTGGGAGCAGCAAAGAAAATCTTTGGAATGAGCATTAAGAGGGATAGGAAAAATCACAGGTTGATATTGTCTCAGGAGGATTATGTGGACAAGGTGTTGAAACGGTTCAATATGCAGGATGCTAAACCGGTAAGCACACCTTTGGCTGGACATTTTAAGTTGAGTAAAGAACAATGTCCTAATTCACATGATGAGGTAGAGTACATGAGTAAGGTTCCATATTCTTCCACAGTAGGAAGTTTGATGTATGCAATGGTGTGTACTAGACTAGATATTGCCCAAGCAGTGGGAGTAGTAAGTAAGTATATGGCCAATCCAGGTAAGGAACATTGGAAAGCAGTTCAATGGATCCTTAGATATCTGAGAGGAACTAGTAGTAGGCACTTGTGCTATGGAGGTTCAGATACTTCTCTACATGGTTATGTAGATTCAGATATGGTAGGTGATTTGGATGGCAGGAGGAGCACCACAGGTTATGTTTTTACTGTAGGTGGAATGACGGTTAGCTGGATATCTAAGTTGCAGAAGGTTGTTGCCTTGTCAACTATAGAAGCAGAGTATATTGCAGCTACAGAAGCTAGCAAGGAGATGATATGGATGACACGGTTCATGGAAGAGCTTGGAAGGGAGCATGGGAGTTGTAGATTGTATAGTGACAGTCAGAGTGCAATCCATTTGGCTAAGAACTCAGCTTTTCACTCAAGAACCAAACACATACAGCTAAGGTACCACTTCATACGGCAGGTATTGGAAGATGGTGAGTTGAAGCTGGAGAAGATCCATACAGACAAGAATCCTGCTGATATGCTAACAAAGCCAGTTACTAAGGAGAATTTGAATCTTCATTCAACTTCTATTGGTCTTCATGATTGAGTTGAAGATGGAGGAGCTAGAAGATGTTGCTGTACAGGTACTGGTGCGGCTGTTTATCTCTAAGTGGGAGATTGTTAGGGTGTGGAGGTAAAAGCTTCACCAAGGAGCAGACTTCAAAACAGGTTCGGGTTTACACAGACACCGGCGTCGGTCAGGAGTGACCGACGTCGGTCAGTTGCAGTTGTAGAGGCACCGACGTCGGCAGTAGGGTCGGCCGGCGACGGTCACAGGCGAACAGGCAGGAACCGACATCGGTTACCTGTGTGTCCAGAAAATGATTTCTGAGGACAGAAGCGAGTGTTTGCATGATGAGTTTGAGTTGTAGTCTCAAGCTCGCGTCTCTATTATTAGCAATATTATTTTTAGAGCCCTTGTTCAAGAGGCTTAACTATTTGTTGTAAGAGCATGCTCAAGTTTCCTAATTCTATATGTAGGAAAGATTCTTCTTAGCTTAGTATGTTGAATGTGTGAGTATGAGTAGAACATTGTGAATGTTTGAAGGACAGTACTGAGTTGCATCAATCCAGGTTGTTGGATTTGAGTGTACTTGAGAGAGAGCTCTTGAGGAATAGAGATCTAGTGAGAGATCTTGTGTGCATCTGAGAGAGGTGTGGAAGAACGAAGTTTCTTCAATGTATTCCTATTGTAAAGAGTTTTAATACAAGTTTTTAGGGTGTTTTCTTGTATCTCTTGTTCTGTGCTATTTATCATTTCAGTTACTTATCTATCTGATTTATTTCCACATTTATTGCTTTCACAAGTGTAATCCATTGTTGGTTGATCCCCAACAATGTGTATAGAAAATAAATGATATTCTATTTAATAACATAGATGCCAAGGAGGTAGTAAATATGTGTATACTAAATATTTTTTTATATTTTTGATTTATTTGAATGTTTTTATATTTTATTGGAATGCTTTTTTTTAATTTTTTTGTAATATTTGATTTATTTTTGTCAAGGTGCATCAAATGGATCATGTTTGTCATGATTGGAGCATTTTAAGTGAAAAAAGTTCATAACATGCTCCTCTTCTCCCCTTACTTGCTTAGCATAATTGCCATCACCATAATGTTGTATGTGAACTAATATTCCCTTGTGGGAGAATGAAATATTTTTTTTATTTGGATATATTTTAGCTTAAATTTGGTATAGCCAAAAATTTCCCAATGTAAAATTGTGTTGAGATATATGAGGCATGACCCAAACTTTCATTTAGACAACATATGGACCACAAGTAATTGGTAATATTATGTATCCCAATGAGTCTTTCCAACTTCCCTTACGATGGAAGTCTTTGATATTATATACAAGTTGTGAAAAACATCTTTCATTACAATAGTTTTATTTTCCCAAAGGATCAATATGGTTATGGTGAAAATAAGCTCCACCCATGAATAATGTAATTGTTAAATCCTTTTAACGAGCATGATTTTTACTTGGTGTAGTTAGAAGTGGTTATAGAGTATGTCTATCTTACATTGGTCTTGTATTGAGTAAATTTTAAAAAGTTATGATATAAATATTTGGAATGCCACATATTTGTTAATTATATTTTCTTGGAAATTTGTTCCATTCATATGTATCTTTGACAAAGCTTTTGTACTTTGTAGGAGATGTATTTAATTCTTTGTTATATTTGAGTAGGATACAAGAATATATATACACATTCATATATAAGTGGATAAATTAGGTATAACATTTATGTAATACCCTCTCTTTGATATGAGAAGTTAGACCAGATAAGAGTCAAGGAAGCAGATAGAGCAAAGACAGCTTTCAGCTGCCCTTTCGGTCACTACCAGTGGACAGTCATGCCTTTTGGCCTCATGAATGCTCCAGCATACTACCAGGCCTATATGGATAAAATATTTGAAGGCACTTCTCATTTTCTTTGTGTATATATAGATGACATATTAATTTTCAGCAATAGTTTGACTGATCATTTTGTACATCTCTCCAAATTTTACCAATTGGCACAAGATGGAGGCATTGTTCTTTCAGAAATGAAAATACAGTTATGTAAAACTGAATGTAACTTTCTCGGCATGGTGGTTAAAGAATCAAAGTTACAAATCCAGCCACATATCAAGGAGAAAGTTCTCGGCTTCCCTGAAAGACTAGATAAGCCAAAATTACAAGCATTTTTGGGATTATTAAATTATTTGAATAGTTTCTATCCTAACGCTGGTGAAGACAGATATATCCTCCAGACGCTTCTCTAGAAAAAGAAAGCTTTCTATTGGGAAGAACAACACACGGCAGCAGTTCAGAAAATCAAAGCCACAGTTGCCACACTACCAGAACTGAATATCCCAAAATCCAAATAAATGAAGGTTTATACGGATGCCTCCAATTTAGCATGGGGAGGAGTACTTGTTTGCTTGTATAATAATAAAGAATTTGTGTGTGAGTTTTCTAGTGGAGTGTTTAGCCCCGATGTGTTAAAATGGATCTCCTCTGATAAAGAGATCTACGCTGTAAAGAAATGTCTTGAGAAGTTTATGTTGAAACTTCTACATTTGCCACATTTTGTAATTGTAACCGACTGTACCAAATTCCTGACCTTTAATGAAAAAGATCATGGCAGGAAAGATGGTCACAGAAAATATGTTAGGTGGCAGGCATTTTTTAATCAGTTCAAATTTTTTGTAATACACATTAAGGGCATTGACAATGTAATTGCAGATTGGCTCAGTCGAAATCCTCCAGCAACAATGATGCATCATCCTACACCTGGTTTTAATCTCACCAAGATTTTGAACCAAGGGTTTGATTCTATGAATGTCCTTGTGCAAGAACAAATCTTGCGAGAAGGCTTGCATCCAAGATTTACCAAGATTTTGTATGCAGCAGGACAAGACCTGCAAATGTCTACAGCAGCTACTATTCAAGCTAACCACCGACAAAACTCAGGAGTCATCATCATTGAAAGGCTCAATAGTGAATTTCTGTATCATCAATTCACTGAGCTACTAAAACATCCATTATGGACATGGCAGATAAGGATCAAATCTTCTTTTAACGAACATCTGTATCGATGGATCGCTTGGCATGGCCCGCACTGCATTCACGAAGAAGAGAATCACGATCAAGACACTGTCGTCTACACAATTATCAGACGATAGCTTGAGTGGGAATCTTATTTCCACTACACTCCATGACACACTCCATGTGAAGCGGGACCACCAAATTGTTGACATTGGCATCTCCAAAGCACTTTCCAAATAAGATGCCTTTTTAATCCTATATCCGAAGATGAACTAGTCACGAAAGCGAAAGACATGTTGGGCCCACATCCACGAATATTATCCTCAACATCATCATCATCATGTGGATCCAACGGACCAAACAACATATCACTGTAGACCTACTTTAGTGCTATAAAGCATGATGGGATTGACACCGCCTTGCCAGCGAGTAGGCAGGACCACCCAAAATTGCTATAAATAAGCCTCTCTGCCTTAGTATTAGCATCGAAAGTTTTATAAGCATTAGAGAATTAGTAGCTTGTTCACGAGTATGCTCTTCTCTTGCCCATTTTGATGGATCCTAAGAATCAGAAACTGATACAAGTATTTGTAATAGTGTGTAAGTTTAAAGTTTGAAGTAATAGAGTGAAGCCGTAGCCATTCGGCCCCTACCTACTATCGCAGGTTTCTTACACAAGAAAGGAGTCGTCTACTAAATATGAATTATAGATCCAAATTTGAAGGTTGATATGCTATGGAACATGATGTATTTTTATGTCAAATAACATAATCTTGAAGAGACTCTTCATCATTTTTCTCGAAGTTTTAAAAATGTTATAATGTAAACTTGGTTACTTTATGTGTATTAAATTCCAAGAATAAAACATCCTTTAATTTCTAAAATGTAGTTAAAGAACCATTTGGTAAATTATATAATCAATCCCAAACTTCTTGTGTGAGGTTTCTATCGAATGTTTTTAGTAATATTCACTCATATTTAGCCCAATCATTAAAATAATGTATGTATTGAATGATATGTTTGGAAGCTATTCATGGCCAAGAAATAAAGGTAACATTGGCATGATAAATTCTTATGGATAAGGATATTAAAATACATATATTTCAAGAGGTTTATTTTCAATGATATTATCATTAGTAGGAGCATTATAGGATAGCATTTATAATTTTATGAGTGAAATTTAACTTTGTAATTATCCTATAGTACCCATCATAAACATAAGTAGTAGGAATTGTTGAGCTTTAAAAATATGTAATCATTTATCATAATTCATCATCTATTTAAAACATAGTAAAAATGGACGTCTCATCATTATGAGAAATTTGTTTGAGATTTTCATGACATGAAAAGTTTCAAATATCTAGTAATTGAACCTCATTTGAAAGTTTTGGAACTTTTGGTAATGGTACATCCTTTAGAAATTTTTGAACCTTTAGTAATGATATATCATTTAAAATATCTAAAATATTTGGTAATGGTACCTCATTTTAAAACCTTGGAATCTTTGGTAATGGTACATTATTTGGAAATGTTGGATCTTAGGGTAATACTCCATTATTTTTAGTTTGAAAGGAAGCCATGATTTTCTTTTGAATACTATAGAAAGTTTCACAATAAAATTATGGAAAATTGGGCCCATGTGTATCCAATTTGATTTTAGGTGGCGGAGGAATATGTTGAACATCACCATGATGTGATGATGTACCATTTTAGTTAACAATAGCATGGACCACAAAACCCAACATAATCCATTGAATAATAATGAGAGTGAGATGATGACTATTAGAACCTCGAATGGTAGGTGGCTAAATTAAACATGTCAAACATGCCTACATTTATTCACTTGGTGATAATAAAAATTGTCAGTTCTCAATATCTATTGATTTATAAACATATACCTATTATTTATTATATGTTATACTTGATTTGAAAAAAAAATACATAAGGGAAGCCTTCATTTTATCTTTTGTAAATGAATAATGAAATAAATCCATAATAATATATAAAACCCTAAGAAGTAAAATAACCCTAGAGAAAGAAATGGTTGCATAGAAGACTTAGAGGTTAGGTTCACCAATTGTTTAAACCTTTTTATAATTTAGTGGGGTTAAAGGGGTAAAATATCCTAATCAAATGGATGAATAAAATTATTCTAAAGTAGGCTAATTAAATTAATTTAGATAATACAATAAACTAAATCTATAAAATTACCAAATATATAAAGTAAAATGCCAATTGATATTCTGATAATTATAACATAAATAAGATATAATAATTATCTTGTTTGAAACTGTGTAGGTATATATGAGATGTAAAAATGTGGAATTAGGATCACTGATACTCAAGTTTTAGCTGTCAGATTCTAGAAATATTATTTCTAGAGGCTTGGACATTTGCGTCAACCTATGGAAATTTTCATTAATGATTTTATCTATGGCTTGAAACTTATATACTATAAATCATATTTACTATATTCAAATATGATATCATGTACCTTGTAAGGTTTTTTGTTGATGTATTTGGATCATGCGCATAAGCTCTATATGACTATGTATAACTCAAACCCTTGTGTTTTGCCTTAGGCTAGGCAAACTTACCAAGAAAGGGGTTAGAGGGATCATGAATTTGAGATAACCTCAAGGACATCTTTGTCATTAAGTTCTACCTACATAGACAATACTTTTAAGAGGGCTTCAGATATATGTAATTTTACCTAAGTGTTGTCTTGTGTGTGAAAAAGGGTTCAATATGGTATATACAAAGGAATAAAATGATCTAATCTATAACCTGACAAATAATACTCATGGGATACTCTTTGAACACTTTAGACCTCTAATATGATTGATCCTATGATTGATATAGAAATAAGGAAGAATAAGGTAGCAGAACTCAATTGTGCAATTAATTGAGTGAGCTTGAATAGGTGTTTGCTTGGTATTTGCTAGATGGATAATGAGTAAGATTGATTTGTATTTTTAGACACTTAAAATTGGACACTTTGTGTTGATTTTAACCTTATTTTCACTAAATACCTAATCATATCTAATCATCCTTATTTTTGCCTAATCATTATTCATTATTCACTATTCATGGTTTATTATGCCTAAATTAATCCAAATTTAATTAACTAATCCTTATCTAATTAAAAATTCCATGGATTTTGAAAATTTATAATTTTAATAAATCCAAAAAAACAAAAAATATCCTCACATGCTGACCTATTAACTGGATTTACCCCCTTAGATAAATCTAACATTTTTTTATGAAATCAAATATTGAAAAATCTCAATTCCTTAAGTACATAGAATTGGTTGCAGAATTCTCAATTTACTAATTAAATCAAATAGGAAAATAGATTTATCATTCTAAAAATGAATATGAGTGAATATAAACTCTGAAAACTCATTTCTAAATTAAAACTCTTGATTTGTGTCATTTATAAATTTTTGTAGATTACTTATTGTTTCCTTAATTCTTTCCCAAACTGAATTATAAAGAAAACATAGCATATTGAAAGGAAAATTGATACCAATAAAATAATAGAGTTCACCCATTTAGGGGCTACATCTTCAAGTTTGTGAAACAATGAACCGATCCATTAAAAAGATGTAAATATCATCAATTTTACATACTTAAATCAAAATGGAAATCAAACCTACAAATTCATGCCATCAGACCTTCAAAAGACTTTGACAATGCCTAGTAATCATCCTCCACCTTTCTGATGCACTTGTAGAATCTCTTCCCAACATTCTACATCAAAGCATGACTTCAATCACTCAAAAAGACAATAAATAAACACCAAATTAGGATCACAAATATACCAAAATGAGTGTCTCAATTTTTTTTTTAACTTTCTAGTTTACACTAAGATCTAAAAATGTCTTGGGATTGGCCAAAAATGCAAAAATTTACATTCTACCATTAAAATCCTAATGCCATCATTTTCCATCCTCTATACAAATAAAAATTCATCCCTTATATAACATTTACAAATGTGTGGCAAATTGGTTAGGATGCTTAACCATTTTACCTTAGGTTACAGGTTTAAATCCTATGGACTTTATTTGTTTTGAATCGACATTTACCATATAGGGATTAATATCCCACATTCTTGGGGTGTAAATATTACAAAGGCTTTAAATAGACTTGTATCTAGCATGTTGTTTGTAGCTTCAACCACATATAAAACTATTTTACTTTGGTCCTAGCCTTCATGTCAAACTTTGTTAGTTGCTCAATTTAGAAGATCTATGTGGATACTAATTCACTCCTTGAGCTCAATTTATAAGATCTCACGTAGATATAAGCTCGATTTAGATTTGGTTAGAATCTGAGCAAACAATAATGAGTTGGTATCTGAGCTGGCATGTCTTGAGCTTGGTCATGACAAGTTGGTTCTTAAACTCACCATATCTCGAGTTTGGTAATGTGACTTAGAATTAGTGGGATGATTTACAATATTGAGATCATTAATCCCACATGCAATGTATAAACAACACTGAGGCATATATAATCAAAAATCTTACAATGGTAACATGAAGATTTAGAGGCGAAGGCATCCCTCTATAAAAAAAGTGTGTCGATCTTGGCTGAGGGCCCCCAATCAACAAATAGTAGGGCCCATTTGTTTAAACATGAGTATTGAAGACCAAAGTGGAAAATAAACACTTTTTTACCATTTATTTTGCACTTCCATGTGTCACATGCCAATTGGTCCACTTGGAAACCATACATTCATCCACATACCTATTGACTTATTGACCATTATTGATCCAAACTTTGACCAACAATATCTAGAGCATATGATGTCTATTTTACACATTCTAATAGATGTTGGAAATCTCTCAAAATGATCTTTAGCTTTGTACTAGTTTTGAGAGATATTGGAAATATATGAAGGATGAAAAATACTCTAGATCAAACCTCCCCATAAAGAGGCTTTTGGTCTCCAAAATTCCCAATAATTCACTACATCTACTAAATGTCTCTCTACATCACATCAAAGTACAAAACTAAAATATAGCATAGGGAAGGTGTTATGATGTTACACTATGCAAATAAACTCCATTTGAAAAACACCAACTTTATTTCATCAAAATAAGACACCATCAAAACTTTCCTACAAGAAGTCAACTATCTAAATGCAATTGTAACCTAATCATGGAGAGTAAAACAAACTCTTTACCCATTCTGTTAGAATGACATGTTAACCAAATAGTCATAATATTTGGCAGCTTTTCTCAACCCCTGCATTGCATAAAGGCTAAGGTGTTCTCCTTATTATCAATATGACACAAGGGAAATCAAAATGTGCTGCATACCCCTATAGGACTTGTAAACAAATGTTAACCCCTATATACTTGCATTTTAAAAACATTGCCCATCTATGGGTCTTTTGAAAGTACATCTAAATGATGTAAATGATAAACATACATGTGTGTGTACAAAAAGTTTGTAATACAAACATTGCCCAAGATGTAGTGGGACTTAAACGTATATGTCAAGTATAAAAACATGTAATGAATTTGTCTATCCTAAGGTTATAACTGCACAACATGTACAAATAAGAGCCTATTTACAAACTCACAAACTTTATAAGTATCTGTAAGACATAACATAAATATAAGGAGAAAACTAAGAATTTTAAACTTGTCTCAAAGTTTCCTCACTATTGACTGTTCTTTGATTCATATCTTCAAAACTCATCCAACTGAGTTAGATTTCCAAAAAGTTTATCACAATTGAAAACTAAAATAGCAGATAGTAAAAAATTTCTTCTACAACACCAAGATTATCAAAATTCCTTCATAAATCCAATAGTTAAGAATTTTCCTAAAAATAGTGTTTGAAGTGAATTTAAGCATACTATTCAATACTATAGTAATGCTTATGAAAACTATTTTGTTTAACCATTTTATCAATAAGGTTTTTTCCTCTTCATGGTTTTTAATAATTGAATATAAGGTGGTTTCATCTTATCAACTCTATCTTACTAAGAGTTAGATGATCCATTTTAATTTTTAAAAAGGATTTGAAACAATTCCAAATAAAGGCATATTATAATCCCAAAACAACCTTACACAAAGGATTCAACCAAAAATTGTGCAAACATAGTTACATTTGAAAATAATTTATACCTCTAAAGAAACTGTGAAGTGCACACCTGTTGAGCAATTGTTGACAATTCTTTGGTGTTTAAACAACTTCTTGTTTTCTTCCTACAACTCTTAACAAAGGTTTGAAATATAAACCAACTTATGAACTAATTGAAAAGCTCAAAACTGAAAGTGCAAAAACCTATTTAATTTCTTGAATAATGCCCTATTCTCTATTTCCATATCTTACCATGGAAACTAGTCTTTTCACTTGTTCTTATAATCAAGGACATGGGCATCCATAATATGATTAGTTATGAAAAAATATAGGCCACACAACTGGTTATCAAATACCATCATATTGTGTTAATACCAATATGAAACTAGATCACCATCATACCTTAATCTGCCCTCTATGTAAGAATGATGATAGGATTACAACTGATTCCTCTTGGATGTGCATCATTAAAAATGTCCTGCATTTTATATGAATGCATCCCAAGAAAGAAAGACCAATCCTCTCTCAATACCATCTCACACCTTCAAATGACAATATGTTTTGTTCCTCATCCGGATTGAACATGTAGGCTAGTGGTTTCAGAACCTTGGCTGTTAGAAGCTTGTCTTATTCCAGGTAATTGAAACACCTTCTAATTTTCCTTTGCACTAGAAATCCTACATAATTAAATTAACAAAATAACAATACCAAGAATCTGATATTTAAAAACTCCAAATTGAAGTATATCAACAACTAAAACAAGTTTTGTATCAACATGCTCTGATACCAAAATTGATCCGTAAACCAGATTTACCCCCTTAGATAAATCTAAAAGTTTTTTATGAAATTGAATATTAAAAATTATCAATTCCTTAAGTACATCTAATTGGTTGCATAATTCTCAATTTCCTGATTAAATCAAATAGGAAAATGGATTTATTGTTCTAGAAATGAATATGAGTGAATATGAACTCTAAAAAATCATTTCTAAATTAAAACTCCTAATTTTTATAATTTATAACTTTCTATGGATTAAAAAATGTTTCCTTAATTTTTTCCCAAACTAAATTATAAAGAAAACACAACATACTGAAAGGAAAATTGACACCAACTAGATAACAAAGTTCACCTATTTAGGGGATATGTCTCCAAGTTCATGAAACAAACTTACATCAAAATGTAGTTTAGACTTGTAAATTCATGCCATCAGACCTTCAAAAGACTTTGATGATGCCCAATAATCATCCTCCACCTTTATGAAGCACTTGAAAAATCTCTTCCCAGTGTTTTACATCAAAACATCACTTAAATTTCTCAAAATTATGTTAAATAAATACCAAATTAGGATCACAAATATACTAAATTGTCTCATAATTCTAAACAACTTTCTAGTTTACACCAAAACCTAAAAATGTCTCAAGATTGGCCAAAAATGCAAAACTTTACATTCTGCCATTAAAATCCTTACACAGTCATTTTCCATCCTCTGTACAAATAAAAATTTATCCCTTATATAACACTTACAAATGTGTGGTGGATTGGTTAGGATACTTAACCATTTTACCATAGGTTATGGGTTTAAATCCCATGGACTTTATTTGGTTTCAACTAACATTTACCATACAGGGATTAATATCTCACATTTGTGGGGTGGAAATATTACAAAGGCTTCAAATAGTCTTGTATCCAACATTTGGTTTGTGGCTTCAACCTGTATCAACCCATTTTACTTCAGGCTTATCCCCCACACCAAACTTGGTTGGTTACTTGATTTAGAAGATCCATGTATAAAACCTCTTTAAGGCACTATCATATAATCCAAATCCAAAATAAAATACATAAAATCAAAAATATGATTCCCTTAGCAAAAACCTCTTTCAGGTGTTACTCGACAATCTAAATCTGCATCCCATCAAAACCATCAAGAAGAAACCCTTGGTGAAAAGCTTTATAAAGCACCAAATGGATGAAAAAATTAATCTACCCCATTCATCAACATAGTTATAGGATAGGTCTCTATCACATATTGAAGACACCATTGACCCAAAATTGAATCCCCAAATCCTCCAACTTGTGGTTACTCCTAGTTTTGTTATACATGAGATTTTTGGTCAAAATCACCTTTCACATCATGAAACCTATAATTATGTCCACTATCATCTCATCCCTCCAAATATTTTATGCATTCAATAGACATCCTTCATCTAACACACCTTCTGCTTCACCCTATTTGGCAGCACCCTCTATCATAGGGGCTATGATGGTATCTTGGTAAATTTAGAAGAATCCAACATAGAAATAAAATACATTATTGAAGACATATTTGGAGTGCATACCTGAGTGATCAATAGGGGTCAACTTCATGCATATCAAACCCTTTTATAATTGAGATGCCAAAAATAAAAAAATCACAAAACATAAAAAATGAAAAAAATGAAAACAAATATGCATCTCATGACTCTCCATTATGTTCAGATGCCAATAAATCCAAAAAAAAAAACTTGTTATCTATAAGTACCTTGACACTTAGGGAGCAGCCCATTTACAATTACATTTCATATTGCCCTCATTGCATTGAATTTTCCATCATTTATGTTTTGTCTTGCATATAAGATGTCATGTTTGGTGATTATTTAGTTGTCAGTTTGCATGACACAAAATTTCAAAATGCAACCTATCATATCATTTCAATTTTCATATCACCATACTATCCCATGGAAAATATTCTCAAAATTATCATTACTTTGGTTCTTTCCTTATTTCTTACGAGTAGAGTACATCTCTTTTCCCTACATCCTCTTATAAGAATTAGAAAATGCTAACCTACAAATTAGTCTAAAATCTTATCCATGACAAAGTCTCCTCTTATATTTCCATTTAAGTAGAAAACATTAGCATGCTACAAAAAATGATAACTTTAGTCACCTATCTTGGTCTTTGGTAATGAACCCTTGCATCTTACTAGTTGTACGGGGATAAGACTTGAGAGTGAAGTCCTTCCAAATAAAAATACACCCTTATCAAAAGCTTATGCAACATCAAATTCAAATTCCACATCTCTCACCCTTCACTAATCTTTGGTGTTGAGCCCTCACATTTCACTAGTTTCATGGGATTAACATTGGGTAAATATGCCCTTACTCACCTACGTATAGCCTTTGGTGATGATCCCATGTTTCTTCCTAGTCACATGAGATTACATATAGGGGGTCACAAAGAAAAGTGTTGAACATTAGATTAAACAGTGTCCAAAGAAAAAGTTCTTCAAAAATCTTGTATAAATGTCTATGTTGGAAAGAGTAACTTTATCCCATTTATCGATTATGTTAGGGCTAGTTCACTCTAAAGAAAGCCAATAAAGTTAGTATTCTATGAGTTTAGCAAGAAGTACATTATTTATAACACATATTTTGAAAATATACCATGAAAGGGTTAGATAATAAAAATAAGTAGACCCATGAATTTTGAAAGATTTACAATTTGGATTCCTTTTTAGGTATAAACACTTGATAAGGAAACTAGACACTAGTGTTGATGCTAGTGTCCCGTTGTAAAACACAAGTGTCCAACAGAGTAAAAATTTGATAAAGGGTTGTAACTAACATTGAAGGATATAGATCACATTTTAATCTTTTTGTAGTGTACAAGCGATCTAGGTCATCATAATGATAGGGTTGGTCCATAAGATAAGCAACAAGGCACAATTAGATGGTGAATTTGATCCTTTTAGCAACAACATGGTCTAACACTAAAGGGTAAAGCCCTGATTGGTATTTGTCAATTGTACAAGACTATTATGATATATATTTAGATGTTAGTATCTATACTCTCTCAATGGTGAGAAATTTTAGAATGAAATAATAATGATGTTTTTTATTAAGTTGAAATACCTTTTAAAGATAACTTGGTTAATAATTCTTGAGGTGATTCTTCCCTTTTGATAAATACATCCCTTTTTATTCATACTTCATCATCCCATATTTTTTGAAATTCAAAAAGACGGGTTTTGATACTTGATAGAATTTATAGACAAATGGAAAGTTTAGATTTTTTTTAAAAAAAAATTTAAGCTCAAATGGAAAGTACAACCTCAAACTAGGCAATGGAGAACATAAACATAATTAATGAGCATATATCTCCTTAGTGGACTAAAATAGGCCTCCAAATAAATGGAATCTTTATAATTTGACACAAGATAAGAGAACTTTGTTGAAATGAAATTTTGGCTTATGACAATAAATAGTTTCTTAGACCCATTGCATTCCTTGTACTATCTTGATCTCTCTCCATAATGAACATAATGGTTGTAGCCCTTCCATATAGAGGTATATAGTTGTATCCCTTAGTTTATATACATAGCCCTGGAGGGTAGAACTATAAAAATAAATGTAGGCCTTGAATTAATCTAGTGATTACTTACTCAGATCCATGGAATATTGAATCATGCCACATATAATCATAATAGATTCATTTAATGGTTGTAGGTGATGATGAGTAGATAAAGGATAATAGTAATTTAGGTTAGGAGATTGACATAGAGACAAAAGTAAAAATCTAGAGAATGACATAAGTATATTTAAATTTAATCCCTATATTAAGTACTAAGTTTAATCTTCTAATAACTAGTAATTATGTGATTGTGTCCACTTTAAGAATTATGGGACCTCAAATTCATGTGCATAGTATTCATGAAGTAACTACTTGCAAATTTACATTATTTTCCTCAATTTTTGTGCTCACTAAAATAATTATGGGACCTCACAATATTATGAAATTGGTGTCCTCTATTTCCATTAATATCCTTTAAACTCCCATGTAGATGCAAAATTGAGAATTTATAGCTTCATATGACACTACCCATAGCCATGAAAACTCCCCCTTCACTCAAATGTCATTTGGGAAGTTGATGTTCCCATAAATGTTGACTATAGACTATAGTTTTCAAGGAGATTTCAACATAAAAAGTATATCAAGGAGTTGAAATTATGTTTTTTAAACATCAAACATGAATTATGTAATATTTTATAGCCAAAACCAAAGTTGTAAGTCCAAAAGATCATATGGAAACCTTAAAAAAATAGGACAATATCGATATATTTGAGTAGACATCATTGGTAAAGGAAGATAAACTAGAAAAGTGATAATATGTGGTTTCCCTTAATAGTAGATAATGAAAGATAGGCCCTTATTAGTTTCCCTTATGTGGTTTCCCTTAATAAATAGTTTTTTGGACCCATTGCATTCCTTGTACTATATTTATCTTTCTCTATATTGAACATAATGGTTGTAGCCCTTACATATAAAGGTATATAGCTATAGGCTCTGATTCTCTAAGTATGCCTATTTTCTAGATGATACCCTTAGTTTATAAACACAACCCTGGAGGGAAGAACTATAGAAGTGACTATAGGCCTGGACTTAATCCAATAATTGTTGAGTCACCTCCTTGGAATATTGAATCAATGATTGAAGAACAACTAAGAATTTAATGCTCTTGTTAAGTTTATACAATGGAACAAAAAAGATTGGTACTTGCTTTTGGTTGGTAGTAGATGAAAACCAATTTTTTAGCTTTTCATCCAATCATAAACTTTGATTTTTTTATCATTGCATATTTACTTCCAAACAAACCCACTACAAAAAAAAAAAGCTTATTTTTCCAATAAAATTAGACTGGTACAAAGAATTAAGATTACTATGATTTAAATTGTGCTTAACCTTATTAATGGCTTTGTTTTTTATAATAATGACCATAAAAAATTAACACAAACATATATTTTGCATAAATTCACAAAGCATACAAGAAGTTTTCTCAAGGTTCATAAGAAGAGTTGTTTTACCCTCAAATAGGGGCTTCCTCATTCATAACAAAGTTATAGTTGATCAAATTAGATTATGGCACACACCCTAATCCATCTTATAGCTTGACATTTGGCTAAGAAAAAGTCAATCATAACCCCACATAGGGTTCTAATTCATTTTAGATGCAGACACCATTAATGGTGTTGGAATAGGGGTTTTATTTCCATGTTTTGTTTTCAAGGTCCATCATACACAAAATTTTGAACTCATGTATTCAAAGCTCATTGTGTGGGAAGTGCTTGGATTTATGTATTTCCTAATTCAAACAATATTTTTTACTACTTGAAATAAAGTAAACATTAAATATAATAATTATTTCCAAGAAACATAATCATGTATTTTCATATATACAACATATAATTAAGTTTTTAATAATAAAAATTTTAATAGTGAGCATACATCATGTTATTCAAGCCACACTTCATAACAATAGATAATACTAACACCTTATTATATTTTTCAAATAGAGACAAGCTTGTATAGGTTTACATGAGAGTGATATACATAAAAAATTATCTTACTCAGTAAAAGTATAGATTTACAAAACCATTATGTTCATAAAATACATGTATAATATCATACATGAATAAACTTTTTGTTTTGGTGATATGAAAACATACATGGGTGGAACTCAATCCCCTACATATTATAATCCCCAACTATTAAGAAAAAACACATATAATCATGGCCCAACCAATAAGGGAAACCACATATAATGAAAATTATTAAAGAAAATGACATATAATTATGCCCCAACAATTATTCACTTATTGTAATACACTAAGGCAAAATTGAGTAGAACGTGCATTTATTTCATACCAATGTCAAAATATTTTACGTAGGATCTAATTTTTATGGAGAGATACATCACATCATTCCCAACACCTATGTGTGGTAGATAGGAAATGAATATAATAAAATCATATAAAAATAAAAAAATAATAAATATCCTCTGAATTTTGAGAATGGATACTAACAAATTAAAAGTGATTACTAATGTATGATGACAAGTACCTAGAATGGAAAATTAAAAAGAGCTATTATCTAAAAAATGGTAAAATAATTAATTTGGATGTCTCATATGATTGAGTTAATTCAAATGTTGAATCATTCAAATGGAATATTATGCATTGAGAACATGAAATTGCTATAGTGTTGGAATAATCTCATAAAATTGGAAACTAATTTATAGCAAGAAAGCAACCATGAGATAAAAACTGTGAAATATGGAAAATAATAGGACAACCCTCTAATGTTTTTATTTTACTTGGTGTACATTCTATGATGGCTTATTCTACCCATTCTACGTATTTGAACAAATGGATATCTAATTATATGCATGTGAAAGCCATAATAAATCCATAGATTTTTCAAATTTCTTTTGGAATTTTTAATCTTGTATTTGTAAATACAATTTATGTCCTTCGTACTAGTAAATGTTTTATATTGATGTTCTAAAATGGACATTTCTCACTATGAAACCCAAAAAAAAATTGTAGATTTAGTCTAGCATATACAACATTTACAAATTAAAAATATAAGCTTTTAAAGGTAAAAATATCACACTATAACCATTAAGAGAAGAATCAAATCTATCTAGATAAGTTAGAAAGGTCAAATTTGAATAGGACTTGACAACTAACATAAAGAGGATTTCCATATCTGATGTTACAAATCCAATAACAATTATTGAAAAAGAGTATTTCCAATAAAAATCACCAAGTAGTCTCACCAATATCAACACCATCAACATGCTCATGATCGAATTCAGTTTCCAAAAATGTTAACATTATCAAATAAATATTTTCTTTGATTTTGACAAGACAAAATAACCCCCTCAAGAACCTTACACAAGCTCATCACACTTAACACAATCAACATGAGTAGAGTCAAATTTTTAAACTTAAACAAATATATAATCACTTTAAAGATAAAAAATGTTAAACTTCCTTAGTGTAAGTTCCCCATAATTATACCTTGCTCAATTAATACGCATGCAAATGCAATCAAAATCATATTCCCAAATTAATACATAGTATATAAAAAACTTGTAAAATTCATTAAATGCTCAACAAGATCATAACACATAATAAATAATTTGAAACATTCCATTTGTATTAAAATTATGTACAGTTAAGTGAACTAAATGTTACAACTAGTAACACAAATAGAAAAACCAAGTGAAGTAAATGTTACAACTAGTGACTCAAACATAATGGCAAAGTAAGTAAATGTTACAACTACAAACAAACAAGACAAGAAGCTATAAAGCATTGTGAGCATTGTTAATGACTGAAATAATAATATGAATAAACATAATTATTCTTATTTAAAATTCTACTACTACTTATACCAAACTATTGGACTTGATCACACATCTTCTCACACTCTCCATTCTAGTATATCAGTGCTTATTCATAAATAGACATCTTTTCATCATACTTCATGTTAAGGGCCTTGATTATCTCTCCCCTATAGTCATGGATTTATTTTGTATAGGAATTCACACTTTCAATAAGGACATATTTTTTAGGTTCTTAATTATCCCACCCTAGTGATAAAGTTTTATGGTGTAACTCCTCCTTGTCCATAGTCAAATTCTTCACGACCCTATTTTTCTCAGCTATTATAGTTTCCAACCTATCAATTGTTGTAATTAAATTTTGAATAAGGTTTGAGAAAACTAGGTTTACATAAAGAGATAAATAGGTTTTATTAAGGATTATGATAGCCTAACACCCACATTCTCTACCTTAGAAATATTTCCCTCGCATCTTATCCTTGCCAAAAGTTCTTTCATGTTTTCACTAGCTACGTTCTCATCTCCATCTATGGGATATTGATGCATGTGTATCATTTTAAGTAACTCAATTATGTTAGTTTGTGCTATTATGATTTCTTATAATTCATTTTTTAGTAATAATAAATCATATCTAGGCTTTAGTTGTTGGTTTTGGGTTATTTCGGGGTGTTTTGAACTTTTTCGCCAAAACCACAAAATTTATAAATTTGAATTAGTTTTGGGTGGTTTGGTGTGTTTAGAATGTTTCATGGGGTCATGATCATTTTTAAGAGATCCTTAGGGTGATTTTATATATTTTAAATGTTATTTAATAATTACCTTAGCTATAAATGTTTAAAACTATCTTTTACCTTGATAAGTTTTAAGCTACATAGAAAAAAAACTAAATCAAACACGTTAGAAGAGTCTCAGGCCAATTAAGATGATTTTTATGCATGTGAAAATTTAATACTTAATTTATGAATTTTATAAGGCTTGAACCATCAGGGGAGGATCCTAATAATGCACAAAAAGAATAAAAGAACCTTAGTTTGGGGGTTGGTAGTTGTATGTGAGTGTAAATAAATAAGACTGTCTACATGTTTGTATATGTTTTCAAGAAAGTTATGAAATTAAAAAACTTTGGTGATTATGTCTATGAGTTATAAATATTTTTAATAGGTGAAATAAAGTAGTATATTGTTTCTTAAACCTATTTATCAATTGCTAGAGATCTTAAAACAAAGTTTCTTATGCACAATCCAGGAAGTAAAGTGTTTTATGTATGTTTTTATGATAGTTAAAGCTTAATTTATATTTGATAAGGTTGATAAATCATGTAATATACCTAATCCAATTATTATGAGGTTTTTAATTTTATAAAAATAAAATATTTCACCAAATTTAGAGTCTCGGGTCACCTCATAGCCCACAAAAACCTAAACTAGGTTTGGTTTACAAAAAGTGGATTATCTCATAAACTAACCCTCAAAATTTATATAAATTTTATGGATAGGTCCATTATAATTTATTATAAAGTATTAAAGTGGTTTTATATCTTGATAATAGCTAGAAGAAAATGGGGCTAAATACAATTGTTATTTTTCATGAGAAATCAATTGGAAAGAATATATAAACCTTGTAAATTGACATGAATATCATGTGGATGATTGTGTGAATTTTATTTAATGATCTACAAGGTTTATTTTGTATTTTTTAGTAGAATAACATGAATAAGAAAAAATTAGACCTAGAGACAAGATAATAAATTTGTAGTACAGTCAATCTTATTGGGAGATCAAGATATTTAGGATCACCTTACACCATAGTGGTATCATAAAATAGTTTAGGTTATCTCAATTTGAAATTATTTGATTGATAGGTCATAAAATAAGTTTTTAAAGATGGTAGCTAGAGGAGGTCAGAGGAGACAACCTACTCAAGTAATGTTGCTTGAATAAATGAGAAATATCAAAGCTCATTTGAAGGAAATGGAAATTTCTTAGAGGAGAGGAATTGACATGTGATATGTCAATGATAGATAAGAAGAATAAATGCCACAAGAATAAGAGATAGAACTAGAGGAAGCAAAAGAGAGGACATAAGAGAGACTGATTAGAGAAGTCATGGGGGTAAGTTCTAAACCCAAATTTAAATTACATATGTATTAAATTAACTTGAATGTGGAAGATTTGGTTGATTGGATCAATGCCATGGAAAAATATTTTGAGTATGAAGGCATAAATGATAATAAAAATGTGAAGTTTTTAATTACCAAATTGAAAGGTCATGCATCCCTTTGGTGGGATGGAGTGTAAAATGAGAGGAGAAAGAAAAATAAATCAAAGATCAAGAGTTGGGAAATAATGGTGGATAAGTTGAAAGGTATATTAATTCTAAAATACTACCAAACTCACCTATTCAATAAGCTTGAAAACCTAAGGTAAAAGGAGATGACAATCAAGGACTACACAGAGGAGTTATAAAAGCTAACCATCAGAGCAAGACATATAGAAGAAGATGATAAAATAGTGTCTAGATACATTAATGGGTTAAATTTAAACATACAATATGAGATCAACCTTCTATAACTAAGATCAGTTGATGAGGCATACTAATTTTCTCTAAAGGCATAGGAGAAATTGTCTAGGAAACAGACTCAACATTCAAGGGGCAGAGGCATAAATTGTAGAGGTAGAGGAAAACATGGTGTAAAAATTCATATCAAATCACATCATGAGGAAGATATAAATTCATAAATCCCACATTAGTCTATAATAGGTGGTTATTCATTCATAGGTAGGAGACCATTTATAGTAAGAACATTAGTCTGTAATGTCATTTGGATTAACCAATGTTCTTACTTTGATTGACTATAAATCAAAATATCATCTAAAAAATATCATCTAATATCATTATTTTTTTAGATGATATTTTGATTTATAGTCAATCAAAGTAAGAACATTTTGAGCATATTAAAATGGTTTTGATTAAGCTACAAGAGGAAAATCTACTAATAAACCTCAAAAATTTCACTTTAATGAATACAAAGTTAACATATTTGGAATTTTTCATTTCACAAGAAGCATTAAATATGGATAAGGATAAGGTCAAATCCATAGTGGAATGGCTCACACCAAGGAGTGCATATGAGGTAAGAAGTTTTCATGGTTTGGCTTGTTCTTACAAAAAGTTTATAAGAAATTTAAATAGATTTTTTACTTCAATTATGGAAACAATAAAAGGAAAAAAAAAAGCCATTTATATGGACCAAGTCAACTTAAAAATGTTTTTTAGATTCTAAAGAAGAATATTATAGAGTAGCCCTTCCTAACTTTGCTTGATTTTGGAAAACTTTTCCAAGTAGAGTGTGATGCTAGTGGGAATGCTATAAGAGATATTTTTAGTCAATAAGGAAAATTAGTTTCCTAATTTAGTGATAAAATTAATGAATAATAATTATTTAGCATATGACCAAGAGTTTTATGCTATTGTTCAAGCCTTAAAGAAATGGACGCATTATTTGATGCCTAAAAAGTTTGTTTTTTATATTGATAATCATGCCTTACAATCTATTAGTATTCAAATTAAACTAAGTCAAAGACATGTAAGGTGGATTTAATATTTTCAAAGTTTTTATTTTGTTATGAAACATGGTAGTAGTGTTGAATAACTCATGAGTAAGAGCTCATGAACAATATTTTTGTTCCCTGGTAGTTTGATGCAAATGCATCATTGTAAATAGATCAATTGTGTTATTTTATGGTCTTAAGAGGTATTAGGAGTAATGTTTGAGAAATAATAAATCTTATATAGGATTAAATTTTTGTTTTTATGTCATTTAGGGGTGTTGTGAACTTTCTCGCCAAAACCAAAAAAATTAAAATTTTGAATTAGTTTTTGGCATTTTGGTGTGTTTTAACATGTTTCATGGGTTTATTATCATTTTTAAGGGATATTTAGGGTTATTTTACATAATTTAAATTTTTTTTAATCATTACCTTAGTTTTAAATGTTTTAAACTATTTTTATTACCTTGATAAGTCTTAAGCTACGTAGAAAAAGGGCTAACTCAAACATGTTAGAAGAGTCTTAGGTCAGTTGAGAGAATTTTGATGCATGAAACAATTTAATAGTTAATTTAGGAATTTTATAAGGCTCAAAATCTTAGTTTTGGGGTTGGTGGTTGTATGTGAGTGTAAATGAAGAAGACTATCTACATGGGTGTATATGTTTTCAAGAAAGTTATGAAATAAAAAAAACTTTGGTGATTGTGTTTATGATTATTAATATTTTTAATATGTGAGATAAATTATTTGATTTCTTCTTAATTTTTTTTCTCAATTTTATATTCTTCTTAATTGTTAGAGGTCTTAAAACAAAGTTTCCTGTGCACAATCCAAGAAGTAAAGTGTTTTTTATATGTTTTATGGTAGTTTAAGCTTAATTTAAATTTTAAATGGTTGATAAATAATGTAAAATATATAATAGAATTTATATGAGGTTTTAAATATTATTAAAATAAAATATATCACTAAATTTATCCTCTTAGGTCATCTACAACTTGCAAAACCCTAAATCAGGGTTTGGTTTACAAAAAATGGATTATATCATAAACTAACCCTCAAATTTTCATAAAAATTGGTGGATAGATATTTTATAATGTATTATTAATTATTAAAGTGGTT
The DNA here is from genome assembly GCA_037957365.1 of Torreya grandis. Classification (NCBI taxonomy): domain Eukaryota; kingdom Viridiplantae; phylum Streptophyta; class Pinopsida; order Cupressales; family Taxaceae; genus Torreya; species Torreya grandis. The sequence goes on from JARHVA010000573.1 coordinate 1,018,640, forward strand.
CTAGATATTGAGAATATCCAAAATAATAGATATAGAGGTTTGTGTATTCTATAGAGCTTAATTAGGCCTCAAACATGATTAAAATCTAGTTTTGTCACTTTTCATGAGAAATCAATTGGAAAGAAGATCTAAACTTTGTAAATAGACATGAATTCATGTTGATGATTGTGTGAATTTTATTTAATGATCTTAAAGGATTTTTTGTAGTTTTTAGAATAAGAACAAGAATAGTTTAGACCTAGAGACAAGATAATAAACCTGTAATACAATCAATCCTATTGGGAGATCAAAATATTTAAGATCACCTTATACCAAAAACTCTACATAACTACATAGATATGTGAATTGATATATTCTCAATAACCACTAAATTCATGTATGAAAATCAAATCATAGAGCATGTACCAACTTAAATTCATGTTAGGGTATATCTTTTGTAATGAAAAAATATAACTTACTATCAACATAGATAACAACCAACCTCATCATTCAAAAATTTATATTTTGATAGTGGAGTGTTTATCAACCATTTTACAAAACTTTATTGGATATAGACTCACCATTTTCTAAAATATACATCATCACACTTTATCTTCTAAAGTACTTAGTATCTACATAAGATAAAGCAAACATACATCTCTTAACACACATTTTATGGTCTTATATAATGAGGAATTTGTTTTGAATAAATAAATGTAATGGGAGATCATTATATACCGCTTTACCTTGCTTCTAAAGGTTTGTTTTAAACCTTTACTATATATATTTATTTTTAATGCAATAATTTATAGCTCTTGTGTGACTGTTATGTGTTAAATACACATATAAGCTTAGAGTTTTCCTTTGCATAACCTCTTATGAGAGAACATCCTAAAAATGGGGGATGATGTGCAGAAATCCAATAATCAACAAACTTAATGACAATATTGAACATAAAAGTTGTTGAGACTAGTTGCAATGTTCCTTTCAAATGATGTGGTGGGATTAGGTTTAGCATAAAAGACTGAGAAAATAAACCTAATAAAGATGGTACCAAAATACTACAACTTAACCTTGCCTAGCTATTGGTATATAATAAAACTTAACTAGATAATGCAAGGTTTATATGAAATCCAAACAATGAAATAAAATATTCTATAATATATACACAAACAACAAAATCAAGATAAAAAACCATGAATCCATACCTCCAATAGGCTCCATAAGATTTATTGAAGCATTTCAATCCTCCTCACCCTATCTCTTTCTCTTCCTCATGAGCAAGGCATATCACATGTTGTGTTGTGTGAGTTTCTTGAATAAATAAAGACAATAAATGAGAGAAGTGGAGGAAAAATATAAAATTCATGTGATTTATCCTTCCCCACAATAAAACATGAAATCCTATTGATTACATGTGAACATCATTACATGTAAAAATCATTACATCATTACTTATCATAAATATCAAAATGATTACTTATAAACATGTCAACAACATTACATCGTTTAATCATGCAAAGTATTAAAATACATAATTATTTATAATATTGACCACCACATAATTACTTATAATATAAATAAATGAAACACTTCTTATCAATGGGAATACATAAATCAAACACTTCTTAGCCACTTAAGTCATATCATGTCTGATTCACTACCATGTATTGAAACATTAAAGCTACTAGATGCCAGATAATATAAATCATGTCCAAATATATACTAAAATATCATGTATAAGTTAGTATATCTTGTTTTTATATGCAAAACACACCTTGATTCTTTTAAAATTAGGGAACCTCTTTTTTTTGCCTTTTTCTTTCACTCCTACTTGTACTCACGAGCTAGTTTGTCTCAACACTCTTAAGGTTATTTGGTGGGTCATATTATATTTTGTATTGAATTTAACCCTAAAAAAAAAACTATTATAAATACCACATTCATGCGAGAAAAAAATATAAATCACCTAGCATAAAAATAGAGGCTTGGCATGCTAATTTGCCTTTGAATATCCTGCTTGTTTAGTTGTCTACTCATTAGTGCCTGCATCATTTTGAATATTTCAATTTACATACATATTTAGGTCCTAAAAGTTCCTCTATTTTGTAGACCCAATTCTTAGAACGAACTTTTTTGTTTGGCACCTTGTTCAAAAATTTATTTTTGACCTCCATTTCTCCAATTTGAAAGACCCTCTATGGGAGCCAAATAGCCTTGGCTTGTGTTCGAGATACCTTGAGTTGGATAAATTAACTTATGTTGTGTGGATATTGAGTTCATCTACAAGTTATTGGCATAAGTAAAGAACATTTGAATGCCTATAGCCCCTAGTTTCCATCAAATCTAATTTAATTTGGGCTAAAGGCTAAAAATTAATTAAATAAATTAAAGTTTAATTTAAAATTAACTTAATTATTTAGTCAAACTAATTTTTAATTAGGTTATTTAATTGAATTATAAACTAATTTTTAATTAATTTAAACTCCCCCTAACCCCCAACCCCCCCAAATGTAGCGGAAAGTGGAAAAGGGGGGGACATGTTAAAGAATCTTTTTTTTAAAACAATGTCATCTCATACAAATTGTGGAATGATAGTCCCATAGACTGTGGTCTCAGGGTCATGGATCCCAATGGAACGGTCCCAATAATGGTGCACCTATTGATGGTGGAACATGGTTTTTGTTTAGGTGTGCTCCATTGATGGAACATATTGGTATGTATAAATATTAAAGTGCACCAGTAGTGGTGAATGTAGTATTTAATATTTTTTCAATATTTATTCTATAAAACTAAAATTAACCAATCACATTTTGACAAGTAAGACTCAAGTATTTATACTCTTATTTACAACTATTTGTACTCCAAAGGTTAAGTTTTGGTCATAGTTTAAAAAAATAAATTTTATGACCTTTCAAGATAAAATCAATTATATCATAAAATGTATAATAACTTAGACCTTGAAACCTTATTTTAAGTAGTTAAGATGATATATTAAAATGGGTAAAAGTTTTGGAGTCTACTATTATGTTATGGCACCTTAATTTGTTGTCTAAAGTTAGGGTGCACCACTACTGGGACCTTTCCCCAATCTCCCCTTTTTTAATTTTTTAAATTTCTCTAATTTAATTTTATGAAATTATTTTAAAATAAAATTAATTAATTAATTAAATTAAATTAACATTAATATGAAATAAATTGAATACTAATAAATTAATCACTTTAAAAAAAACTAGTTAATCCTTTCATTATTTTTTTAGAAAATTAATACTTATATCAAATTTTGAATTTTCCTGCTCAGAGGCCTGAAATAACTTGGGGAGGCATTTTATGCCATAAATTTCAAACCATAGGTTCATTTTTTGAACCATAATAAATTTTGGGAATATAGTTTTGGTATGGTCTACATGATGCTATCCTTTTTCAGTGAAAGTGTGCCTATCAAAAGTTGTCCACATTCTTGTGGCCAAGTTCTCTCTCTTTTTGATGAAGTGCATTTAAGTGAATCAAAAGTTATATTTTATCACATATACCAAAAATTAACTTGTTTTATTTATTTTATAAGTGCAAAAGGAGATAAATTGCAATGAGATTGTTTTTTTGGGGAAGTGTAACTCAACTTCAAAGTTAAAGTGATTTTTGGTTTTGGAGGGAAACTTATTTCCTATCACTAACCAGATTTGTTATAAATAGCCACCCCAAGGCCATTCAAAGGGCTGTTTCTTTATTTATAAAAAGGGAGAGATTGAAACCAAAAATATTTTCATGTATTTTCCTCCTTTCACAATGTAATATCTCCCCTATTTGTCTTGGCACTGTTATCATGCTATCAAATTTGTAACTGATTGGTGAATGTAAACCCAAACTTGCACTATTTAAGCAAATATTTAATAATATAAGCCATGGAGATTTATTCTTATTGTGGTGGTGTTATTTTTATTCCTATATTTTCATCCCCAAACTCTACCACTAATCTATGTCCATGGTTGTGTGAAGATTGGCCAGATGAGAGATTAGTTTATGGGTGTATTTTATCAAAAAGATTGATTGTGGCTCCATTTCAATAAGATTTTCCTTTCTTTCCCCATTTATTTTTCTCTTTTTTTGAATATATTAGTTAGGATTAGTGTAAAATATAAATGTAATTTGTTTCACATGATTATCTTGATTTCTAAATCTCTAATTCATTGTTATTTTCCTTATGCACTATTGAATGTATATGCATGTGATGAATGATAATTAAAACTAGCCATGAATTTTATTATTTAAATCTAAAACACTAATTTATTTTGGGAAAAATCATATTTGCATGATTGTTTTTGTTCCTTAAATCACACTTAAAATTTTGTACGAATGAGGCAACAAAATTACATTTCCCTCTAATCAGTCAAAATACCAAAACTTTGTTTAAATTTTAAAACCAACACAGGCCTCTTGTATTGAAATAATTTTGTATAGACCAATTGGGTTACCTAGTATGTTATGAATTGGAAATAATAGACATTGGGGAGACCCCATAGGTCTCCTTTCATGAGAGGTTGGATAGGTGATCATCCTGCCTAAGTTGGTGTGCCAAACAACTCATCAATAGATGTCAAGGAAGTGAAATTGGATGAGCAATGAATGTGGGTTTTATTTAATTACCATAACACATAAATACTCATATTATATATGAAATACCTAAATTTTATATTATTAATGTTAGCATGGAGGAAAAAAATAAATAATAAGACACGTAGGTACATTAAGCATCATAAGTTAAATTTAATATGAGAAAAATAAGTTACTTGAATGATCAAAGACAAGTATTCTTCATGGAGATACAACCATGAAATAAACATAACCATAACTAGCAAATGACAGAACGAGTGTATCTCATATCATTAAAAAATGGATCATAGTGCTTTCAAAGACATCACCTCCTCTTCATTTGAATCCTAAAAGAAACTAGAAGATAGAACTAAATCAAAATAAAACATGGAAGGCTTTACAAACTGAAATGATGTCAATAGTGCAAACCTTTGATGATTTTTGTATTATGGTTGTGGATGTTTCAATGATAATATCACTAAGGGGCTAAATTGATTTTAACCTTTACATAGTTATGTAGTGTGTCTTTTTCAATCTTAATGAAAGGTAGAAACTCTGCATCCTCATACATAGATCTCTAAATGGTGAAAATACAACATTTTTTTGGGGTTGACACACCATGGTAAGTTTGGTCCTGTTCAATAGAGAATATGGTGCTTTTCAGAACCATATAAACTTTGGTATACAACTAGGCATTGTCACCAAGGTGTAAATCAAAATATATGGTGGAAAAATAATTAGACTTGGTGTGAGTGGTGTCAATGATTGTATCATCCTCATCATGTTGAAATTCATCACTTAACATTACAATAACCTCTAGTTCTCTCACTTGCTCTATAGACTTCCTCTACAAAGGATGGATAAAAAATATTAAAATAATGGGTGTTAAAAAGTTATAATAGAAATATATCTGGACATATTAATTAAGTTTTCTTACCCAAAGTAACTTCTCATCACCATTTTTTGCATTTTTTCCATCACAAACCCTTTTTCCTTTCCATGAAAGATGATCCCTCAAGGTAAAGTCATCATCCTCACTATAATGGATCTACGAGTCATTTCTATCATTTTACAATGATTTTTACTATGAAAATGGAAAATTTGTTATTCATAAACATAAATGAGCTAAAATTTACATGCATGTGTAGTATTCAACACATTACATCTCAACTAGTGTTCATAATAATTTTCACCTTGATATTGATCCACCCTTATTATTTATTGATCTATTTCTCAAGAATAATTTCTCTACCTAGTTGAGACACACCTTATTCATTTAATGTTTTGAATATAATTGTATGAACTTATTTGGTCATTTATAGCCTTTGTGGCTATCTCACGCATATTAAAAACTTAAAAGACATTCTATTTATCCATCCATGATATTCATAGCCCATCCCTCTTATTTATGCTTTAATTATTTACCAGTTGGTCTATTGACCTACGTTCTATTTTTTTTAGTGTATAGACCCTTCCCTCAAATTCCCTTTTCCACTACTTTTACAACCTAGAGGCCTCCTTGGAATAAATTGTCTACCATGAATCTTATGCAAGTGAGTGTTGAGACTATCTAATGACTAATATAGATGGCCACCCACATCATAATATGTGTGGCATAAGTATAGTAGACAATAGTATAAATCACACTTAGTAATACCCATGTCAAAAATATTGTATTCACTCACAAACTATCATTCAAGAAAAAATCATAGGGTTAAAAGCCTATAAAAAATGTTAAAATCAACAAGATTAACTAATATCCTTGTAAATAAGAAAGTATGCTATAGGTTTTAGTCCATCCTCCTTTGGGATTATATTACGAGGTATATGGTAGAAAATAACTATCATCTTCATTATCAACATCCTCCTTAACATCATCATGAGGGTTGTTAACATCCTCCTCGACCTTGTCCCACTCCACCTCCTCTTACCAAAATCATCAATATATACATGTCAATGAACTTCATATATCATTATGTATATAAGACATATGCATGCATACATGCAATCATGTAAAATAAAAAATTATATGCCAAGTAGTCTATAGTTTAATATTATAAATAAGTATAATGCTACCAATGAAGGCTTATCATTTCATATAAAATAAAAAACATATATAATCATGATGACTAATGAAATAATAAGTAAAACTAAATCTTACCTTCATAGGGACAAACTCATCATATGGGGGTCATTACCACCCTCTTCACCTTTGTCCCACTCCATCTCCTTATGCCAAAATGGTCAATATATACATGTCAATTAGAAAATATATGATTTCATATATAAGATATCTACATTTAAGTACATACAAGTGTGTAAAATAAAAAATTAGAATATATGAAGTGGTACAATGTTTAATATTATAAAAATTATAAAAAAACATTATGTCTAAAATGGCCAATAAATAAAACATCATTAAAAATACATGTGTTAACCTCATCAAAACACCATCTCCACTATTGGATGCATCACTTGTAACCCTCTTAGAAATTTTATCAAACAACCATTTAGATTTAGTTTTGGGATATTGGCAAATGAATGATTGTATTATAAAAAAAATGTCCTAAAATAATCAATGTATGTAAAATTATCAATGTAAGTAATCAATAGATATGTTTAGATGTGAAAAAATAAATAATGGCTCCCAAGTGGTAAAATGTGTATTATTTTCAATAAACTTTAAACTTAATAAAAGTTACCATGGGAAAGAGAAAGACACCCTCAATAAAATTACTTATCCCAAACTAGTGTGAATTCCACCTCCACTATTATATTCCTTATCTAAAACCCTCTTACGAACTTTGGTAACTTGAGACAAACATGAATACTCAAGACATGCACATAATTATGACTAGTTGTTGATTTTTTTATCCTAAAACAATTAATATAACAATTCATTAGTATAAAAATACTTGAATTAAACTTATAAATTCTCATTTGTAGGTAATAGGTAAATATTAATATGATGAAATTTTCCTCAGCTATGATCTCTCATACAACATCCTTTCCTTTCAGGTCATGCATCATAAATCTAGAAAAAAAGGTAATCATTAGAAAGGTAAAACTTAGACTATTAGAATGGGTATGACATAGTTTTGAGTTTCATACATGTAATCGATGTTTTATTGTTATAGATTAACCTTATTTGGGTTTAATTTCATCCTTTAGGCGTATCTTAAGTCTCTTTTATGTGTGTATTTCTTATTATAATAAATTCACTTTATCATGGATTTATGAGGTGTCTCTTACCTCTTTTGCCCTTTTGTAGGATTCTAAGATTTACTTTCACAAGTAACTCCTCCCCCAACATGTCACACACTTCATTTAACCTTTTAATGAATATAAAATTTGACACATGCTAAGGAGGCCTTGTAAGTTCATCATGGAAGTCTTAATAACTACCCCATCCTTCCTCTTGCTCTATCTAAAGATCCATCCCATCTTCTCTTCTCAACTTATCTTGTCACATGAAGATCTCTCCTCTTCTTTATTATTCTTTCTTATAAGCTTATACTATAAGTATTCTTTTTTGGCAAGTCTTCTTAATATTCACATGGATTTTTTGCTAACTAGTTTGGTTTTCCACTTCAAAACTCTTGGCTCAATCTTATGGATTGATTTATCTCATTTTTTATTGTTTCTTCTTTCTAGTGTTATGGATTTTAAATTGGTCATTTTTTTAACATTTAAGAACATTACACAAAAAAATTGCTTTTAAAAATGATGAAATTAATGCTCTTAAGCATCAAGTTTAATGTCAAATTTTGATTATCAATGCTCTTTAAAATTCTTTTCATGAGCACATAGAGAAAATGCAAACTTATTTTTATGTAATCAATACAAAACTTGCATATTTTGTCTATGATCATGCCTTAAATGATGAAATTAAATATTCTTATAAATAAATTATTTTGAACACTCCTAATAACCTTGGTTTACACACTATACATTATATGGGTAATTTAGGGGGTGGTCTTGGTAAACTCAAAAAAGACATTTTTGAACCTATTTTATTTCAAAATAATGTAGCTCATGTAGGCCTAAGTTATAATGCTTATCAACATAAATTGAATTATTATTTTCCTTTGCATCAAAGGAATTTGCATAATAATTATCATAATTATCATAAAACTTTTTATTATTATAATTCTTAGCATGCTCATTCTTTGGTTTAAAATGATAAAACTTGTGAGAATCATGGAACACATGGATGCCATATCTCTAAATTTTATAAATTGTATCCATACAAATCTTGTGGTAAATCAACTCATGACATTTTGTATTATTGTAAATCCACTAAAACACCCAACCCACTTCAAAGGTTAAAAAATTGACACCTAAATATAATGTATCTTGTAGAGACTTTGATGTGTCTTCATGTGACCATTCTTTAAAGGATTCACATGGAATATATTTTACAAGAGACACATCTTCCTTGTCTCTCTTTTGATAAACTTATAATTTTGCATTCCTTGCTTTTTATGTTGCAAAGGAAATATGCTTTGATTAGAACTTATTTTGACTAATTTTTTTTGTGTAGGAGTTTTCACTTTGTGATGGAAGTTGTATTTTGATATATCTACATATGTTAGATCTACTTTTAGTAAATTATTTATATGTAAATCATTTTATAGCATATTGTTAACTTAACTTTAAATATTGGTGTTAGCTTGTTTATTTTACAGGTTTTAGTCAATCATTTCTTCTTCTTGTTTATTTTTATTCCATTGTGAAATGACCACCTTCTTTGAAGAGGCTTCTTAGATATTATTGATAATCACACCTTCATTCTTCTTAATTTTGGAAATACCTTATCTTCTTATTTATTTATCCAGCTATTATATTTCCTCTTGAAGAAAATTTTCATTAAGGGTGAGGTTAATGTAATGTCAACTCTCTTCCTTATTTGTAAAATGTTTTCTCCAATTTCATAACCCCAAATTAAACTTAAGGAGTGTTAGATATTAAATTTATTCAAATTCACTATATATCTTTAGGATTATTATAAGTCTATTATAGGTCTCTATTTATTATTATAATAATTTCACTTTATCCTATATTTATGAGGTGTTTCTCACTTTTTTTATCCTTTTACAAGACTCTAGGAGTTAATTTCATAAGTAACCCCTCCCCCCATATGTCACACACTTCCATTCATATATTAGGGAGAAAGACATTTGACACATATTAAGGAGGCCTTGTAAGGTCATGGGAATCTTAGTAACTCCCTCATCTTTCCTCTTACTATATATAAATAAATCTCTCCTCATCTCTTCTCAACTTGTCTTGTCACTTGAATTTTTATCCTCTTATTTATTATTATTACTTATAATATTGTGAGAATTATTTATTGGGAAGGCTTCTTAATATTCATGTGGGTTTTCATCTAACTAGTTCAGTTTCCCATTTCAAAACTCTTGGCTCAAACTTATCATTTGATTATTTTTGTTGGAGAGTTTTCAGTGATATCATGGAGCTGTCCTGGTGAGTGGATGAAGTTATTTGATAGCCTAAGTAACAATGATAAAGTATGTAATGTGTTTGTCCTAGTGTGCTTAAAGGAGGCTTGGTTGATATTCAATTTTAGAATGATTAGAGATATTTAGGTATGAGTATGGTGATTGAATCATGTGAAATAGGTCCCTAAGATACTATCTATGCTTTGAGAGATTATGTGCATAAGTGGAATTCATCTGGTAGTCCATAGTTTTCATCTAGACAGTTTGGGGGAGATGGTTATATGGTTGTGATCACATTTGTACGTAGTTACTATGCACTAAATCTCAGGTTATGAACCTAAGTGCAATCAAAGTTATATGGGTGAAAAATTGGCCTTCCAGGCATTTTGATAATGTTTTCTCATAACCAAATTTTCAAAGTGGCAAAAAGAGCTGAGTAAGCATTTTGATGGTGGCATATCTCACATGTGTGGATGTTTTGGGAAAAGGTGAGCATATGGGTTTGTTCATTTTTGTTCCTAGTTTATTTGCACTAATTTTCAGATCATGAAACAAAGTGCATCAAAAGATATGCATATTTAATGTTTGATTCCTAGGTAGTTTGACTGTGTTTTTTCCATAGCCAAACTTGCGTGTGATAAGAAAAGCTAAGTAGGCATTTTAATGGTGATATATCTTGCACATGTGAAGGTGTCAAGAGAGAATAATCATATGGGTTTATTCAGTTTTGAACCTAGTTTATTTGTGATAGATTTTAGATCATACACTAAAGCATGGGAAAAGTTATGTAGGAGAAAAGTTGGTCTTCGAAGCAAGTTTTGACATAATTAGCTCTGTGATAAAAGATTTTGATAAGTCATTTTAATGGTGATATATCTCACTCATGTGAAAGTTATAGGAGATGATTAGTATATGGATGGATTCTCCTATGTGAGGAGATCATATGCTCTAAATTTGAGATCATGCATCTAAGTGTAGAAGAAGTTATTAAGTTTCAAAAATGGCTACTTACATAGATGAGCAAGAATCCCATAATTAGTCATTTCTACATAAGTTTAATTTCAAACAAGATTGACAATGCATGTTACTCCAATAGGTTAGGAAGTAGTGAGATGAGGATAGGTACACAATTTTTAATGATTGAGTAAAGGTACATGATAAGGATCTAATGGTGATCAGGTGTTCGTAAAGATTGATTGAACGATGTGAGTTGTATGATAAAGATCTGAATGATCCATAAAGATTGATAGAGCACATTGAGTCAACATTTCAAGATTGCATGAGATGATGTAAAAGTGATATAGGTTTAACATTTGAGCATTGGTGTCTATGTATTAAACATCAAACAAGATTGATGGTGCATATTCAATCTGAGTTAAGAGGACACAAGATGTGAGCATTGTGTTAAAAGTTTAATCGTGACTGTTTGAATTCAAATATTTGAATTTAACATAAGGAAAAATTAGAGTTATATATTTTATCCATATCTTTTTATATAAGTTAAATTTCCTATTGTAGTAAAAATAAAATATGTAGAGGACTCCATGGTGCATCCATTAAACCTGATTTAAAGATCCGAAAGTGAGTACAGTCAAAGATACTGAGCCTAGATTTTGATTGTGTTTGTTTTGATATTTCATGATGAATTGGCTATTGAGGAGTGTTTTAGAAACTATGAGGATGATCTATGAGTATTTTGGGGGTGTGGTCAATCTATCTTGAGTATAACAATGCTTAAGAAGTTGATTATATGTTTAGTATTGGTGTTTCTATGTATAAGGTCTCTATTTGAGTTGATTGAGTATACGTCAAGGCGAGAAAAGGTGACTATGATCATTTGAGGATGTCTTAGGGGATAAGAAGAGTGGAATTATGTATTCTTAAGTGGTCCTATGTTCTTATTATGCTCAAATAAGTGTCAAAGATTTTGAATGGGTCTCCATAGGACCTAAAAGAGACTTAGGCATATTTGAAAGATGATTGTGCTTAAGTGTGACCCATATGAGTTTATTTAAGGGTGAAGGCATGTATTTTGGCCAACAAGGAAATATTTTGATCTTATTAATTATTGATTGCTCTATAAATAGTGAAATCAAAGATGGTGATTTATAGATTGTGTGAGCGAGAGACTTGTATGTGAGAAAGATAGAGAGCAAAAGAAAAGAGAGGAGGGTGAGAGTGCCCAGCTATTAGGTTGATGAGAAGAGAAGATTAAGGACTATGTGTATGATCTGTAGGTCATGTTTCTAATGTAATATAGTGTGCTTATATTTTGAAGTTGTGTAAAGAGATCTAAGTGTGCATATCAGGACTATTTGAGTGAAGGAGAGAGACTGTAACATGCATATGTGAGAGGCTTGTATAAGTTAGAAAAAGATTTTTTGCAATTTTTAAATATTTATAGATCCATCATCAGGTGTTGAAGACATCATTTCTAAGTTGGAATTATTATTTTCAAGGATGTTATAAAGGACTTGATCTTCCTTAGGGGAAGTTGATCCTTGTGAAATAGGGTTTCACTAAAGACCTTTGGTCAGAAGGAATTGATCAAGGTTGTAGGTCAAAAGGAATTTATCAAACAAGTGGTCATAAGGACCTGATCATATTAGGGGTAGGTACTCCTTGTGGAACTACTATTTCACTATAGGCCTTAGGTAAGAAAGACTTGACCAAAGTTCCTAATTAGAAGGACTTGATTAGTCATTTGTTTGAGGTCATCTTATAGGATAAAAATCCATGTCTTTATAGGCCTTAGAGTGGGTTTATTCTCTAAGAGGGTTTCTCACATAGATCTTGTGTTGTGTATATGATCTTGCATTATATTCAATTTTCACTACTATGAATGATCTGTATGCTTCATAAATGATTATATTGAATGCTTAAGTATTCTCAAGGGTTTGGAAACTAAATTATATTGTTTTCCACCACTAATTTACCCCACATCTCATTAGATTATACCTCTAACAATTGGTATTAGATCAAGTTCTTTGGTAAAGGCTTGACAGCTTGAAGGTGATCTAAGGTATAATGGCTAGTCAAAATGTGCAAGGTGGTTTCTCTTTTAAGAAAGAATAAATGTTTAATGTATCCAATTATGCATTTTGGAGTGCTACAATGAAGACATACATTATGCCCCTAGGGTTTGATGTATGGAAATTTATTTTGGATGGTTATGTTACTCCTGCTATTCTTCCATCTAGTGTTACAAATAAGAAGCTATTTGAGAACAACTCTAATGTAATGAATGGCATCACTTGTGGTCTTACAAAAACTGTGTTCACCAAAGTAATTCATTGAACATATACCAATGAAATATGGGATAAATTGGAGACTATTTTTGCAGGAGATTTTAAGGTTAAGTTGGAAAAGTTGCAAACTCATCAAAGATAATTTGAGAGACTCAAGATGAAAGAAGAAGATTATATGGCATCCTTTCTATAGATAATTAATGAGATTGTAAACACCATCATAGGTCTTGGAGAGAACCTTGAAGAGGCTAATATAGTGTAAAAGGTATTAAGGTCTCTATCCCTTAAGTTTGATCCAAAATAGAAGACATTCATGATCTTACTCAGTTGAAGATGGATCAATCACATGGTACCCTTACTACATATGAGATGAGAGCAAATGATGATATATCACCAAATAAGGAAGCAACATTCAAAATAGGGATCAAGCCAAAATGGAAGTTCTAAGGTAAGAAACCCAAGGAAGATGCCATTTATGATATTGATGAGGATTAACTAATTGCTTTGTTTACAAAGAAATTGAAAAAAGGTTGAGTCAAGTATAAGGGTAAGATGCCTTTCAAATGATTCAATTATGGAGAGGTAGGACATTTTGCTAATAAGTTCCCTCATAAGTACAAGAAGGATGTTGATGAAGAACATGATCAAGGTCATGATGATGGCAAGAGATCATTTAGGTCCGATAAAAGCAAAAAGGAATTTAGAAGGTTTGATGACAAGAAGAAGTACTTCAAAGAAAAGAAGAGTCTATAAACCAAAGAAGATTGTAGCTCATCAGATGAGAGTGAAGATAGTGACTCATAATATGATCATGAAGATGATGGTCCTACTTAAGATGAAGCTTTGTTCATGGATGAGGAAAGAAGTTTCTCACATCAGGAGTATACTTTGATTAATTCAGATAATGATGAAGATGAGGTAGACTGTATTGATCAATGATATTGAAGAACTAAAGATTTAGAAAAAGATCAATAAGATGATGAAATATAAACTCAAGGACTTTGAGGAACAATTCAATGTGTTAGAGGTAATGATAGATGAAGATGCCAAGGAGCATGAAGGTATGGTCAAACATCTCAATTGTCAATTGAAATTCTATCTACAAGCCCAAAAGCTAAAGAAAATGAATGTGCAAAGTATGTAATTGAAAATGAGTCATTGAAATCTGAGTTAGAGAAGGTATCTAGTAAGGTAATATAATTTGAGAGATTTGAAAAGAGCTCAAGTGATCTAGAAAACATTCTAAATGATCAAAAGCATGCAATTGATAATACTGGTCTTAGATACAAAGAAAAACTAGAGAATATCACTTAAGATAAGATGAAGACTAATATGAACTAGGACAATCAGCCTTTGAAGATAAATCATCAGACAAGGAATGATGGTGCAAATATATTAAAGACAAATCAGATCAAACAACCAAATGACATGAGGTATGCAAATTTCAATGGTTACTGTTATACTTGTAATTAATTTGGGCATATAGTTAGAAAATGTAGAAGACCTGTTAAAAATGACTTTGTATGGGACTATGATGGGGGTTATTAGTCAAAAGGATAATCAAGGTTAAGTGATTCAATTTTCCAAATAAGGAAAGGCAAGGTAAATCTTCTTCAAAAAGAGTAGTTTGATTCAGTTATCATGACATTGGACACATTGTTATTTTTTATCCAAGAAAGGTAAGATAAGTTGAGTTTCCTTCAAGAAATGTTGAGTGTTATAATTTTTATGACATAAGACACATTGCAAGATTTTTTCCAAATCTGTAAGGTAGAAAGAGCTTCTTGTAAAAAGTATGGTATGCTTCAATTGTGAACAAAGAGGTCTCATTGCTAAGTTTTGAAAGAAAAGGCCTACAAGTCAAAAAAGGTTCAATCAAGTTCTAAGAATGCAAGGAAGAAGGAAAGTTAACTCATGGAAACCAAAGGTGATAATTATGAATCATGATGAGTCTACAAGTCCAAGTAATCTATTTTCTATGGTGGAGAATGCTTACAAATTTGAAGAGTCCTAAGAGGCCTCATTGTCTGCTCATATTAATAATGAATAGACTTAGCTCAAAGAGAATACCAAGGTACTAGTTAAGGCTAGTTTTGAGCTAAATATGGATCCAAATGAACATCTTACTATTGTTTAACAAGCTTCATGCAAACAAAATCAATTATCTATACCTAGTGATGAGGTTCCAAGATGTAACGAAGGTTATTCAGATGAAGAGGTATGCCATGAATCTATGTTGTCTTCATGTTTTGATAATCTAATCATAGAAGAAAAGGAGAATGTTGTAGTAGATGAGGAAGTTGTTTCTCTAAATCCAAAGAAGAAGAAGAAGAAATATAAGTGTCAAGTGAGAAAGGAGGAGAAGGAATATGAGGAGTTGTTTTTGTTTTAGAGCATTAAGGTATAGAGAGTGTCTCTATCTATGATTCTTAAGAGACTCATTTCAAGTGGAGAATCAAGTGTTGTTGTGGTGTTTTTTAGTTGAAATAGTTTGCAGGGTCAAGTTGAAGGTTCTTAAATTGCTAGAGAGGATTTGTGATTTGTTAAGATGATATTTTTACATAGAAATGTCTATTGACCTTATTCTAGAATGCTTCAAGTGGTTTTGTGATCTAAAGGTATGTTGAAGTTTATTTGGAGATTTTTGTTAGCTCTCAAGTTTCCAGTTTGTGCTTAAGAGCTTGCAGGTCCTATAATGATTTATAGGAAGTCAAGGTTCCCAATGGTGTGGAAGATCAAATATTGGTCTAAAAGTGTGGAATGGTTTTCTCTAGGTGTAAAATAAGTTCTAGAGGTAGATGTTGAATGGAAGGTGATGTTTTGACCTTGTTTGTTTTAAAATTCTAGGGTTTTGGGCTCTACTACAAAAATGGTCTACCTTATGAGTTGAGGTTTGAAGCTACTTAATATGTTTAATGAACCAAATGGGTTTAGATTCACATAGATTTGAAGGTTTGTGGTTCTCAAGTTATTCAAGTTTTTAGCAAGTTGGAGGCCTAATTAGGTAGTAGGTTTATGAAGGAAGTATTTTGCATAGAATGAGCTAGTTGTTGCAAATTGGTGTGATCAAGGGAGCATATGAGAGTGATCTAGATATGAAGTTTCAAGTCTTGAATTTGTGTCTATAAAAAGTTACGGGCTCTACAAGTTCTAATGCAGGTGTAGAGTTGGTGGTCATGGAAGTGTCTTGAGAAAGAAGGCCGGTAAGCCTACATGGTGGTTCTTCATGGTGTATGGAGTTATAAAGATGATCAAAAGGTGAAATTTATTAGAATTATTATCAGGAGTCAATTTTATATTTTTTTGGTGAGTTTATTCAGATTCTAGTGGTTTTTGTGTATTTTTTCTTCAATGGTTGCAGTACTTGGTTTAGGAGAGTGTTGGCATGGAGCAAGAGGATGTTTGTCAAGGCAAGAAGTGGTAGGCTCAAGGTAAGAGGGAGTTTATATAATATTTAAAAGATGGTCCTTTCCTATTTATGGTATTTTTAGGTCCTTAGGATTAGTTGGTTCCCACTTTATCATTGTGTTAAAGGGGGAGAAAGTTCCTTATATGAGAGATAGTGTGAGAATGCTTGAAGAGAGAGAAGGTGAGATGAATGATATTTGTTGACATAAATGACAAAGGGGGAGATTATTGGATATTTATAAATGATGTCATGGAGGTGTCTTAGTGAGTAGATGAATTACTTTGATAGCCTAAGTAAAAATGACAAAGTGTGCAATGTGTTTGTCCTAGGGTGCTTAAAGGAGGCTTGATTGATCTTTGATTTTGGCATGATTAGAGATGTTCAAGGATGATTATGGTGATTAGATTATGTGAAATATGTCCCTAAGATGTTATCTATGTTTTTATATCTTGTGTGCATAAGTGGAATTCATCTGGTAGTCCATACTTTTCATCTAGACAATTTGGGTCTAGTGGCAGAAAATCTGAGTAGGCAGATTGTTGACATCACCATTACCATGTGTGGATGAGTCAAGTGGAGATGGTCATATGGTTATTATAAAATTTATACCCTTTTTATATGCACTAAATCTCAATTCATGAAACTAAGCACAATTAAAGTTATATGGGTGTAAATTTGGGCTCCCAAACATTTTGATAATGTTTTCCCATACTTAGCCAAATTTGTAAAGTGGCAAGAAGAGCCGAGTAAGCATTTTGATGGCGGTATATATTGCATGTGTGGAAAATTTAGGAAAAGGTGATTATATGGGTTTGTTCATTTTATTCCTAGTTTCTTTATGATAATTTTTAAATCATGCGATAAAGTGCATCAAAAGATATGCATATGCAATGTTGGGCTCCCAAGCAGTTTGACTATTTTTTTCATACTTAGCCAATTTTGCACATGACAAGAAAATCTAAGTATGAATTTTGATGGTGATATATATTTCACATGTGAAGGTGCCAATAAAAACTGATCATAAGGGTTTGTTAAATTTTGATCTTAGTTTATTTGTGCTAAATTTATAATCTTACACTAAAGCGTGACAAAAGTTATGCAGGATCAAAGTTGGCCTTCCAAGAAAGTTTTGACATAGTTGGCTCTGTGACAAAAGATTTTGAGAAGGCATTTTAATGGTGATATATATCACTTATGTGAAGGTTTTAGGAGATGCTTAGTATATATATGGAATCTCCTATGTGAGGAGATCATATGGTATAAATTTGAGATTATGTGTCTAAGCATAGAATAAACTATTAAGGTTCAAAAATGGCTACTCAAGAAGATGAGCAAGGATCTCATACATAGTCATTGTAGACACCTAAATCTGGCCATCGATAGCCTCTAATTAGGATTTTGGCCAATTTCCACTTAAAATGCATAATTTGGCCTAAAAACACTAAAACATGTTAAATGATGTGAAACTAACATATTCAAGTGCCAATTTTGGCTAGGGTATCCCTGAATGGGGTAATGCAATTTATGGGCCAGCTAAATTTTATTAGTTAATTCTGAGTCAAAATGCCAATTTTGTACTTGGGTGCTCTGAATTGTTTTTTCCTATCAAATCTTTTACACAAGACTTGTGCCTTTATTATTTATTGTTAACAACATCCTAAATGGGAATATGCATCCAACACATCTGACATGGACTTCCAATTCCAATCCAATCAAATTTAGGACCAATAACAAGGCATTCTGATCAATTTGAGTAAATTGTGCATAAAGTGCTTAATCATGCTTAAGAGCTAATTAACCCAAATCAAGGCCTAATCAAAAATTCCATGGAAACTTTTTGAATACGTATTTTTGGAAATAAATATTGAATATCTACATTATCAAGTGACCTCATTTCTTGGGAAGACATCCCTAGGCCATAAATGCCAAAAATATCAAGATTCATGCCCTCCATGCCTCATCAAAGCCTTCCATGATGCCATCCATGCCTCTTAATTGCCCCTTCTTCCAATATCATGATGAGGATAATTACAAACTTAATTCCAAAAATTGAATTAATACTTAACCACACATCTCAATCTTGAGATGGATGGTTGATGTTGATTATGAACAAATTCAAAAATTTATAAATAAAAGGCCTCACAACATCATTTATAAGCTTCCTTGATGCAAAGTTATAATGCCAAATTGGTTCCAAAATCTTCAAGTAACTAGTGTTACCATGCCAAATTGATTCCAAGCCAAGCCAAGCCAAGCCATAAGCTAAAGGTGCCAAGGAGAGATGGTGGTAGCCAAGCTTATATTGCCAAGGACTTCATGAGCACACGCTGAGCAAGCCACCATTGTAAAGGCATTTTAAGCACCCAAAGAAGGTGAAATAACTCTTGTATTTGATACCTTGATTTTTAGTTGTGCTTTTCATTTAGTTTTGTTAACTAATCTCTCTAGTGTCTAGGCCTAGAGATGTTATGCTATTAGTGTGTTTATTTCATTCTATTTTCATTTTGGAACTGACAACATACTAACCATCTTTTCTTGAGTCAAATTCCTAAATCACATAATGACATACCCAGTGGGACTAGATGCATCTCACACTTGAAGGACATCATTTTGTAACTCTAAAATATTTATTTGAGCTCTTAATACTCTTACAAATTAAATATCTAACTTTATTTTGACATTTTTGGTTACCACAGTTTTACACAGTAACTAACATCAGCAAGAAATAATGACATTAGTTACCTATCTTAACTGAAATCGGTTAGAAAAATTGACATCGATTAGATCTTGATTAGCCAGAGTAACTAACATCGGTCACTGTGTTTTTCCAAAAATGTAGACCCAAGAGCTACTTTTTCAAAGTTCATTATTTCAAGCTAAAAAGAGCTTCAAATCTAAAGGACATTCTAACAATTTTACTATAGGACCAAGCTTGATATTTGTTCAAAACTTGTTTAAATCACCTTTGCATGCTTAAAAATTAATTAGGAACCTTATTTTGGTGTTTAACAAAAAATTTAGATGTTTTTGGTGAATGTTTTTCAAAGTTTACAACTAAGACGAAGGGGTCAAATGTACACCACCAAACTTTTCATTTGGGTAAAAAATTGAACACACTTATCAATTTTTATTTTCAATAGTTATTTAAATCAAGTTTTGTTTGGAAAAAAGAGGAGTGTTGCATCTATGCTCTTCCATTGGTCCCCTTTAGAGAACCCTTGGAATCAAAAGCACCATTCCTTTTGCAAATAGCCTAGTCCAAGGCTTAGAAACAATGTTGTCTAAATCACTCCCCAAAAACTCATCAAAGTTTGGGTGATATTGAAAATGACCCTAAAGTCTTTCTATTTTATGCTTTCTTTATTTTCATGCAAACTTGGCTTGTGAGGGGGACTTCGTCACCTCTTTCAAGTTCTTTAGGGAAGCTTTGACCTAGGGTTTCATCTCTCAACATTGACTTCATTTGGATCCTTTGGAGTTGCACACGGGATGTAGTGGCACTTTGGACATCACACTACACTAAGTGAATAGCAGGATGTAGTGGTTGAAAAAAGGACTAGACCTTTTTACCACAATCCAAGTGATACAGACCAAAAATCCATGCTTTTATTTTGCATTTTTTGGCATGAAAGTCATTGTGCAATTGATTCCCCTAGATCATTTGAAAACTTATTAGATCTTAGACAAATCCCCACTTACTACAAAAGTATTGTTGGTGCAAGGTGTGCCTCAAGGTCCATGCCATAGTAATATCATTTGAGAGAAGGGGGGATTTAAAAACCCTACTATATAATGCACATTTACTTTTGGATGAACACTTAAAATCCCCACAAATGATGTATATTGATGGATTACAACAATATCAAGCAACCTTGTTAGTTTAGGATCTAAGGGTGATTAATTAGTTGGTCTTGTCCTAGATTAAAGTCTTGTTTGGAGTCAAAAATTGGTGTAAACAATCAATCCAAACCAAACACATAATCCAAATTTTCTTTTGAATAAAGAGGCATTATGTTGCCTGTGTGAGATCATCAATTTTCCTTGTTCAAAAGTTCATCAAAAGCTTGAGAGTCATATCATCCACTTTGGCATAGTTATGCTACCCAATTGAGTTTAGACCTTTACCAAAGTTGTTTAAGTCCTTCACTTATAATCCAAATTCATAATTACACCTTTACAAGTTCACAGGGTTGATGTGTTAAGTGGGTTCATCATTTGCACTAAACTTGAGGGAACTTAGGTTTAATTTTGAATTTGGGTTGAAGGTTGTTTAAGACTCATAATAATTATCATCACTTAATAGACTTAAATCATTTTTTGCTAAACACTTACACTTTGAGTCTATACACCATAACATTTTGAGTCAAGAAAAAGTGTTATGCTGTCAAAATTGTCGAAAAACGTCTTTGCATTAATTTTTTTTTGAAACAAACATTTTTATCACACCTTTTTGGGTAGTATAGCATCGTTACACTACCCAAAACATTTCAAAAAAAATTTCATAGATCCTCTTGCATAGAGATTCAAATTTTTTCTTATAATTTGAAACCAATCCAAGTGTACTTTTATGATCCTTTATCTAAAGCACAATTATACTGTTCACCTTTGTCTATCTTGTTTCTCCAAAAGAACCTAGTTTTATACCATTTTTTGTGAGAAAATCAACTATAGCTAAAGTGACTTTTGTTTCATACCTTATACCTAGTTGACCATGTTCATGTCCAAGAATGAAATGCCTAGTGTTTGTTAGAAGTGTTTCAAATCTATTAGATTAAAAATTTCATCTATTTCAAAGTCTAAATTTTGATGCCATTTGGCCAAGAGTCCTAGTGCATGCCTTGTTTGACCCTAGATTTTGATGTCGTGTTTGGCTAAAAGACCTAACAACTTTTAAATTCCTAGATTAGATTGATTTGAAACACTTCGACCTTAGAGTATGGCATTTTGATTTTAGGTTCATTTACTTGCTTATCTTTATGTGAATAGTGAAATGTTAGATACTTCATGCTAACTTGTTTCCTCATAAAACTTTGCATAAACCTTTTGATCATTTTGATAAATCTAGACCAAGTTGGAACATTGTCTATTTTAGACCTTGTCCTTTTTAGAGTTTGTATAACTTCTTGACCTTTTATCACAAAGCATTGACTATGGATCCCAACATGTATTCCTGTACTCATAGTGGACTCATGTATAATCTAGGGATTAGTAATGTGGTTGCATAGGAAGAAATGGTACAAGACCCATATGTAGATAATATTACTTATGAGATGGATTCTTATCCCTCTTATAATACTCAATTCGGGGCATAAATCCAAGATCCATTGGCTAAATATTTGGTTAACACACCACCTTACATAGAATAGGACTAAGAGCAAACTGTGCAATACCTAGCTATAATACTTGTAGTAGATGAGTCAGTACTTCAATAGTCATATTTTACTAATACGACTTCCATGTATGATCCATTTTTGTTTGACATTTGTTAGAGAACAAAGACAAGATTTTGATTATATCCATAGAAGTAGGGGCTAAGTTTCCAGTAGACTTCCCCCATGAAAATTTACCATGTCTATTAAGAGTGCCCCATAATATCATTTATGATCAACAAGATACTTCTATCAATCCTATGGCACTCTAAACAATGCATCAAGACCCCAATATATCTGATTAATTCAAAAACATCATGGAAGATCACTTTAACCAAATGCAAACAACATATCAAACCTACTTGAATCTAACACATGATTTCAATTAGATGAACATGGTGAGTAAGCCTCTTATTGACCTAGTACCTTCAACAGGAGTGTTGATAAAATTAATTGGACAAGAAAATCTAAATTTTGACCCATTCATATAAACCATTTCAATAGATAACTTGATGCATATGCCCATTATTAAAGAAGTATCTTCAGCTTCTACACTAAATAGTGAGCCAAACATAGTAGATAATGTGCAAACAATGCTTACTGATCAAAGTGGTCCTAATGCAAAAACATCTAGTCAACAACATGTGCCTATAGTTAATCCCATGAGCATATTGGCATACCAAGGAATAAGAGTTTCTACACCCCAACCTCAACTAGTTGTTTCCTCAAGTGTGCAACCTATGGGGTTAGGTAATCAAACAATGGCCAATGTCACACTTTAATGATAGAATGTGATGAATCCTACTCCCCCTCAACAAGTAGTGAGTAGTATTCCACAATAGCAGACAAAGTCTAGTGTATCAATGTAATAAAGGATGAATATATTGCCACCTTAATTAGGGGCAACCTATGTTCCACCTTGATAGGTAATGATGAACATACCTCTTTAATCGTAGACTAATATACTAATCCAAAACCAAGAAATGGATAGTCAACAACATGTAAATATTGGTCAATGATAGATGTTGAACCTACAACCTACTTTCACTTCCTCACAAATATTTGTGTAAGGATGTCCCCATGTTTCTCAAGTACCTACTAGACAACCATTGGTTTAAAATGTGCCAAAAATCTAGAGACATGGTCTTGGTCCACAAGTTCCTACTCAATAGTAGGGTTTGATTAGTCATCAACATGTCCCTTTTCAACCATATCAAGCATAATATAGTTATATCCCTCCATCCCAACCATAAAATCCCCCAAGTCAAACCTTTATCACCAACCTAAACTAGAACATCCTACAACCAAATGTGTAATTTCATATACATCCTAATCCATGTATGCATATTCTTGGTCCATTCCCCAACCCAGCCAATGTACCCCAACAAGTATCTCTATCATACCTTGGTCAAAGTGTTCCACTTGTGACCTCCCAACCATCTATCCAAACCCAAATTTTCCCTCAAACCAATATTCCATCCAATTTTCTATCCTAAGAATTACAACAGATGAAGGATGCAATTGCTACCATTCAGGCTGGGAAGTAGACCAAAAACTTCAAATTGGATGACATCTATTCTTATCCATTAAACATGGAGTATTTTTAGATACCATTTCCTCTAGGATATGAACCACCAAAATTTGAAAAATACAAAGGGAAAGGTGGCCCTAAGGCTCATTTGATTGAATTCTTTATCACATGTCAACTAGTGGCATATTGTGACATACACCTTTTGCTATTGTTTTCAAGGATCTTGGTTGGACAGGCCTTGGAGTGGTTTTTGAAGTTTTCCAAAAATTTAGTAATAGATTTTGATGATCTTTTTGATAAGTTTGTTCAACATTTTTCCTATAATATTGAGCATGAAATTCCATTAGTAGACCTGACATAAGCAAAGCAAAAAGATGGGGAAAGTTTTTCAATTTATTTATAGTGATGGAGAGCCCTTGTAAGCTATTTCACCCATAGTTTACTAGATAAACAATTAGCCACTGTGTTTACCAAAAAATTGTATAGTGAGATAGCTTACCATCTAGAACTATAATGTGTACATACGTTCAAGGAGATCATTGATAAAGGTTTGTTGATCGAGTGAGTGCTCATCGATAAAGGAGTTATCAAGCTTAATTCAAATAATCAAAATCAAGGTACTAATCAGGGAAATAGCCAACAATAACATCACGTTTAAGTGCAAGCATTGCAACTGGCATAGGACAAAAACCATGAAAGATCAAAAAAATTCAACCACAATAAGAATGTTGTGGGAAATGGAGTAACTAAATCTCGTAATGTCCAAACTATTTAGACATCATCTACACCACCTTTTTAGCTTAATCTTACCCAATAACCTCTCTAACTGATGTTGCAAGCACAACAACTAAAACTTGCACAACAAATACAACAGTCATTACCATTGCAAACCCCTCCTCTTAAACGAGCTGTGCCTATATGTCATGTCTTTAGTGACCTAGGAGAACCTATTAAGTTTGTATTTTACAAGCTTATTTCTACTAATTTGATTAGTTGGCCTATACCAAAGCATTCTTTATAAGGCATTCCTTATCCTGATTAGTATCAAGAAAATGAATTCTATGACTATCATCAGGTCAACAAGCATAATCTATGAAGATTTGTCCAAATTAAGAATTTAATTGAGAATATATTGGAGAGTGGGGAGATAAAATTAGATAATTGTGCTTCCAATTCCAATCAAACCCTTGGGATCTATCAAAAACCCTTTCCTTGACATAACAATCAATAACAACAAAATAATCAACAACAACAACCAGTGTAGTAGCAAAATCAACAGTATCAAAACCAAAGGTTAAACTAGTAGACACAACAAAATCAATATTAGAACTCATAATGATAGAAAATTTGACAAAACCAAGCTCAAAATGGTAACAACCAATAAACCTACCATGCAGTTGCACATGACTACAATAGGGTTATAGGTCATATTACAAGGGGTAGTGTTAATACCATCTCCATTAATCCTATACCAAACACTAATTAGCCTAGACCATTGCTAAACAATAATTTTCAGCTAAATCACATGGATAATCCTTCTTTTACTTAGGAGTGCATACAAGCAAACCAAAAAACTAGGACTTCGCCTTTTAGATCTTATAGCAACAACTTGTCCTTACCACATGACCACATGTAAGTGCTCCGGTAGCCAAGACTTATCCTATCTGGTCCCACACCATTTTTGATAGCAATTAGCAATAATGGTCTAGTATTTAATCTTGATTGTATAATCACAACTCAAAGGTCAAAGATTACTATCCTAGGCCTACAACCATCTACCACTTTGCCTATCATCCAACCAACTGCTTAGCCTTAGATTAAACCATTCACTACTAACCAAGATAAGAAGTTTGATATTATCGAACAATTGCAGAAGATACCAACACAAATTTCTCTTTTAGATTTATTGTAGATGTCAATAATCCAGAAGAACATCTTGAATGAGTTTTTGACCCAATCCACTGTTGCTAGTGACATATCCCTTAATAAATTTCAAGCTTTGGTTGGACACCTAGCTCCAACCCAACAAGTCACATTCAACAAAAGTGATATGTCTTCTCTTGGTCCACTCCATAATAACCTATTATACATATAATTTTGTATCAGATGGCATAAAGTGAAATGTGTCCTTATATACAATGGATGTGGCCTCAACATAGTGTCTCTAAAGCTCTTCAAGCTTCTTAGATACATAATGATAGATCTCCAGCCAAAAATAATAACTATTAAAGCCTATGATAATTAGGAAAGAGAGTCACAGGGCACCATTAGTTTGCCAATTATCATTGAGCCTTTAACACGTGATACCATTTTCCATGTGATGGATCTTGATTTATCATACAACATGCTTCTAGGCAGGCCTTGGTTATATGAAATTCATGTAGTCCCATCAACACTACACCAATGTATCAAATTTTCCCATTTAGGGATGGAAGTGAATATTCTAGGAGATTTACACCCATATAAACACTGTAAGCATTTTGAGGCCAAATTTCAAAGCTATAATTATTAGTATGGTATGAATCCAAGTTCCAAATAGGAGAAAGGAAAGGCCATACTTATCTATCCTTCACCAGATAATTGCATAGATACTAATACCTTGGATTCCCTTTCCCACATGCTGCCTCCTGAAGCTTTTAATCATTTCACCATTTTAGATAATGGATTGGGAGAATTTGTAACCCATGATACATTTCATATTGCCAATATTCCTTAGAATCTAAAAACCTTTGGGCAACCTAAATTTATCCCACATATGCATTGGCAATAAAAGTATAAAGATAAGGGACCTATCACATTTGTACCAACATCTAGCTTAGGACCTGACCCTCTTAAAGGGGATGAATCATGGTTATACAATGACAACCAAGCTGATTATTATGAAAATGCCAAGTATCCTTTTCCTAATAAGATCATGGAGCATCCCAATTATGAAGGAAGAGGGCTCAGATTGAATCAACAAGGAACCATCGAGCCAATTTCCATGACTAAATATGAAAGACCTTATGGACTTAGATTTAAACCACCTGGAGGTGACCCCACATATCTTATTCAAACTCCATCACCAATGACTAGTGATGATGATGTCGATAATGAAGCAGAGTCTGATCATAGCCTCACCTTTGATGACCTAGCTGAAACCAACCTTTTTGATAATAATGCCATTTGTACCCTTACATTGGCCATTCATCATAATCCATTGCCATTATATTATCCCTAAATGATAGCTTGGGACCAATAAGAATCCAATCTATGGATTGATGAGTTCCAAAATGATAAGGCATTTTGTGACTTCTTAGGCCTTAAAGACAACATTCCATTGGGAGATAAAAAATTAGGATTCTCAATCACATTAGATCTTGTAGCCTATTTTTGAGAGCGAGTGAACACCCTTAGCCAAAAAAAATAAGTAAAACATTGAGGTCCCAAAGTGAAAACCTCTTTGAGGCACTTTTTGACTAGGGAAAAAGTAAAGATAAAGGCCAATCTAGTGGTGAAAACCTATCTCAGGTGCCATTAGATGGGGGTGTTCATTCTTCTTCAAATTTAAACTAGGAAACCACCAACTATGAACTTGCCTATAGATATGAGTAAAATTTTGAGCAACAACAAGTATTTGATCAAATTCTCCAAGAATTTTTGATTATTTTTGTTTCATGGTCAGATATCCCATTAAGGGATTCAGATTCATCATGCCTAAGAGAAGTTGAAGAGCAAGCCCTAATAGAGGACCCTGACATAGTCTAATAGTTCAAGTCCCTGCCTACTCTCCTAAAAGACGGTCTGACCCTTCTAGTTGAAGCTAAAATAGAGGTAAATATTAGTACTCCATTAGACTTGAAATGGATAAAATTAGGTGCATCCCTCATTAAGGAAGAATTCAATATATTTATAGCTCTATTGAGAGAGTTTGTGGATATTTTTGCATGGGCCTATTTTGACATTCCAAGTTTAGACCCTACCTTAGTTCTACACCACCTTGTGGTTGATCCTGATGTCAGACTGGTAAAACAAAAGCTATATAAGATGCATCCTCACATGGATGTATTGGTAAAGAAAGAGTTGGAAAAACTTGTAGAAGTAGGATATATCTGATCCATTGATTACTCTAAATGGATCTCTAATGTTGTACCTATTAGGAAAAATCTTGAAGGAATCATAATTTGTACTAATTTTTGAGACATCAACAAAGCTTATCCTAGAGATGATTTTCCCTTGCCCAATATCAACATGATCATCGATTCTAAGGCAGGTTATGAAATTCTTTCAATTATGGATGACTTTTCAAGATAGAATCAGATCAAAATAACACTAGAAGATCAACATAAAACAATGTCCACCACTCTATGGGGAACATTTTGTTATTAGGTGGTGCCTTTTGGGCTTAAAAATGTTGGAGCTACATATCAAAGGGCCATGACTATCATATTCCATGATATGATGCATGATATTGTTGAAGACTATGTCGATGACATATTAGGAAAATCCAAAACCAAGGCCGACCATCTAGCAATACTGCACAAGATATTTGAAAGACTGAGAGTACAAAGTCAGACTAAATCCAATGAAATGTGTGTCTATTGTAACTTTAGGTAAATTACGTGGCTTCATCATTTATCATAAAGGTATTAAAGTTTATTTGGCTAAAGTCCATGCTATAATCAAGATGCCACCACCAACTAATTTAAAACAACTCCATAGTTTGTAAGGTAAGATCCAGTTAATCAAACATTTCATCTCTCAATTAGTAGATAAGTGCCATCTATTTAAACACCTTTTAAAGAAAGGAGTTGCATTTCACTAGGATGATCATTACCAAACAAATTTTCAACAATTCAAAGATTATCTTATCAATCTGCCTATTTTATTACCTCATATGCCAATAAAGCCATCTTATTATACTTATCAGCTACTAACATTCTCTGGGGTCACTCTTGGCTCAACATGATGACAAAGGAAATGAGCATGATATATACTACCTAATTCATACCTTGGTTACATATGAACATAACTATGTACCTATTGAAACATCTTGTGTAGCCATGGTTTTCATAGCTTAGAAACTACATCATTACATGTTGAATGATAAAGTTGTGGTCATTTCAAAAGTAAATCTGCTCAAGTATCTACTATCTAAAATAGCTTTGCAAGGTAGAATGGCTAAATGGATCATGCTTCTCAGTGATTTTGACATAGAGTATGTCAATCAGAAGGTAATCGAAGGATCAGTTTTTGTAGATCAACTTGCTAAAACACCTCTCATAAATACCCAACCACTCACATTTCAATTTTGTGATGAATCCATCATGACCATCATGGACACACCCATTGAGGAATAGCCCTAAAAACTATATTTTGATTGTTCATTCACTACACATGGATTAGGGGTAGGCTTATTATTTATTACACCATAAGGGGATCTAATCCCTAAATCATCTAGAATAAGCTTTTCTTATACAAACAACATGGCTGAGTGTGAAGCACTTGTTGTAAGACTTTGACAAGTAGTGCATTGAAATATATCTCATCTTCAAGTTTATGGTGATTTTTAGTTAATCATCAATTAGGTCATAGATAATTTTCAAACCAAAGATGACAACTTGGTTCCATATAAAGCCATGGTTGACACTCTTAAACAACAAATTGCCAATATTCAACTTGAACACATACCAAGGGCTAGTAATAGAACTGTAGATGCCATGGATATTATTGGCTCTCTAATTCAACAAATAGATAAAGCTAGAGATTATTAGTTCCTCAATTAGAATTTCTCAGCACCAACTCACAAACCTTTAACTATTTCCATGATTTGTGATATTGTTGGTCCTAATTCTATCTAGTGCTCAGACCTTTATAACTACCTTCATGACCAAGTTATACCACCTAATATATCTCAAAAACAAACCAAAGCCTTCATTCATCATTATGCTCATTATACTCTACTTGCATCCACTCTTTACCATCATAGTTTTGATGGAACTCTGCTTCATTATTTACCTTCGATAGAGTCTACACTAGCATTAAGAAGAGTTCATAAAGGAATATGTAGAGCTCATTCTAGCAGGGAAGTCCTATTCAAAAACTTATTTTGTACTAGTTATTATTGGCCCATAATGGACACAAATGCCACTGCATATGTAAAGAAATGTGACAAATGTCAACAACATGATAATTTGATTCATGCCCCAACAAAAACTCTAAAATTTATGTTGACACCATGGCCATTTTCTACATGGGGACTTGACCTCATTAGGAAGATCAACCCTACTTCATCTAATGGCCATAAACATATCCTTACTTCTACCAAATATTTCACTAAGTGGGCTAAAGATATACTTCTCACTTATGTGACTAGAAGGCAAATTTCCAAATTCATCTTCAACAATCTCATTTGTTGCTATCGTATCCCCTCTGACATTATATCTGATAATGGAGTATCATTCAAGAAAAAAGATGTAGACCAGTTATGTACTGAATACAACATCACCCAACATTTTTCTATAGCATATTACCCTCAAGGTAATGGCCAAGCTGATGTATCTAACAAAACCATTGTCAACATTGTCAAAAAATTTTCAATGATGTTGGTCATGATTGGCACCTCCAGATATTCCCTTCCCTTTGGGCATACCATACCAATCATCATACCCCCATAGGAACCATTCCATACTCACTTATTTATGGTATTGAAGACATCCTTCCCATTGAGTTTGAATTGCCTTCACTATGCATCTCTTTCAAGCATGCCCTAGATGATCATGACTATTGAGTATCTCACCTACAAGAAATGGATCTACTTGATGAAAAATGCATAACTGTGCTCAAAAATCTTCAAGCATATCAAAACTGACTCAAAGGCCACTTAATCAGTGTGTTAAGTATAGAACATTTGAACTTGGAGATCTTGTTCTAAAAGAAAACCAAAATAATACCATGGCCAAGAAGAAACATAAAGGGAAATTCAAACCAAACTAGATAGGGCCTTTCATCAAAGTATCTGATCAGTTCATCAGTTAGTTCATATACTTCAGACAGAGATCATATTTTGAGATAGTGTGATAGAAGTTTTGGTAGTTGCATCCTTCATTTGTTAGTCTTTTTTTACCACCAGTATTTCTACTAATTATAACCACCTTGGGGTAAATTAATACCATTGCTCTATGCCATTGTGTCCTGGTTATAACTGCCTATGGGAAAACTAGGGGAAACATTAATCTTGTTTACCAACTTGCCACATCCTATGCCACCTTGTGCCTTTTTACCAACTATGCCTATTTTGTTTACATTGACTACCACACTAGTCAAATTCCTCCGCTGTAAGGGTAGAACTATAGTGACTTGAGGTCCTACTCTAGGACTATGTAGGCAATACTCAATACTTGTTGAGGTTAGCTCAATCACCCTTTTCCCCATGCTCTTACCATTTTATGATCAATCTAAGCCACACTCTCACCATTTTGTGAGCAAGTTAAGCCATGCTCTCACCATTTTGTGATCTTGAACCATTTAGTGTCTCATCATTCTCAATTGAGTTGAGATACCCAAAACATTTGAAAAATTGTTAGAAAAGAACAAAAACATTGACCACTTTTTTTCTTTAAAGATTTTGAGAACCCTTACTAAGTTACAAGAAAATCACTTGTCATTTAGTTTCCCCATTATTTTTGGCCTTTTTCGCTCATGCACTTGCCATTTTGCAATACCATTCCTATTCTTCTATCACATCCATTATGTTTTTTTCCTTAGTTATCATATTCTTCCCATTCCCTAGGAGAACTACATTTAGCCTAAAGATTTTTATTAGATATTACATCCATGAAACTATGTAGGCAACATCCACTTACCTAGTACATATGGAGAAAGCTTGACCACCCCATTCCCTTTATTTTATTCCCCCATTTTGTTTGTTTGTTAAGTTATCACCTATTTTCTAGGGGTAATGTTTGTAGGGTTTCTATTACATTACATTGTTTATTTGTTTTTTTTACTTATTTTATTTATTTGTCTACTTGTTTGTTTGCTTTCAACATTGTTGCCTTGATTTAGTTTATGTGTGTTCATTGGTTGATTCCATGCCCACACTTATACTCGAATCCATCCATATTCATATGTTTACATTATTATAATGGTTTCTATCATTGGTGCATTATTTTCTATTGAGTATTGGATTATGGGAGTCTATCCTTATGCATATTTCAGCCAAGTCCTCATGATGTTCTATCATGAAGCCTACCATCACATGCTACGAAAAACCAAAGCTTCAATAAGTCTATTTAACAATGGTGGCATCTCTTTGGCATCGACATCTTGATTCTATCCTAATCATATCCTAAATAAAGTAGTTAACCCTGAAATAATTTCAACCTTTATTAGTTCAGATGAGCATGTCCCTACTAGTAGGTTGTTCCAATTCATCATTACCCTCTATGTTAATTTATCATCATCCTCAGCCAAGTTTATCATGATTTCCATAATCAAGGTCTAATGATTATAACTGTGTATGGGCAAATCATTGCACACCATCCCACCTATATTTCTCAATGATTATAACCACCTTTGGGAAAATCATTATGTTGTCACCACTTTACTTTTTTTACCTATATAGGGGCATGTTATTATCTTGTTTGTCTATCCTAACTGGGGTAGCTCCATCTTCTCAATGATTATAATTGCCTTTGGGCAAATAATTATGTTATCATACCATGTTACCACTATCAGGGTATAATGTTTATAACCACATTTGGGTAAACCATTATGCACCATCCCACATGCATTCTCAATTATTTTGACTACTTTTTCAATATCATTGTGTTATCACCCCATCATATTTCCTTTCTTTGGTTCCCTTGTTTTGCTTCTTTCTTTTTGAGGGACCATTTGCTGACCTGCTTGTGCTAACCATTCCCTCAAGGGGACATCATATAATTAGTTTCACATCCAACACATCTGACACGGACTTCCAATTCCAATCTAGTCAAATTTAGGACCAATAACAAGGCATTTTGATTAATTTGAGTAAATCGTGCACAAAGTACTTAATCATGCTTAAGAGATAATTAACCCAAATCAAGGCCTAATCAAAAATTCAATGGAAACTTGTTGAATACTTATTTTTGGAAATGAATATTGAATATCTACATCATCAAGTGACCTCATTTCTTGGGAAGACATCCATAGGCCATACATGCCACAAATATTAGGATTCATGGCCTCCATGCCTTTTAATTTCCCCTTCTAATATCATGATGAGGATAATTACAAACTTAGTTCCAAAATTTTAATTAATCCTCAACCACACATCTCATTCTTGAGATGGATGGTTGAGGTTGATTATGATCAAATCCAAAAATATATAAATAAAAGGCCTCACAACATCATTTATAAGCTTATTTGATGCAAAGTTATAATGCCAAATTGGTTCCAAAAGCTTTAAGCAACTAGTCTTACCATGATAAATTGATTCCAAGCCAAGCCAAGCCAAACCACTAGCCAAAGGTGCAAAGGAGAGATGGAGGTAGCCAAGCTTCCATTTCCATGGACTTCATGAGCACAAGTTCTGTACGCCACCACTATAAAGGCATTTGGAGCATCCAAGGAAGGTGAAGGAACTCTTGAATTTGATCCCTTGCTTTTTAGTTGTGCTTGCCATTTGCTTTTGTTAACTAAGCTCTCTCTAGTGTCTAGGACTAGAGATGTTATATTATTAGTGTGTTTATTTCATTTTGTTTTCATTTTGGAACTAACACCATATTAACTATCCTCTCTTGATTCAAATTCCTAGATCATAGTTACTTTTGCACAAGTTAAAGTTTGATCAAGATTGACAGGGCACGTTACTCTAAGAAGTCAAGAAGTAGTGAGATGAAGACAAGTGAATGATGTTTAATGACTGAGCAAAGGTAAAGTATAAGGATCTAATAATGAGTGGGTGTTTAGATAGATTGATCAAATAGTGTGAATTTCATGATAAAGACCTAATTGATTCATAGAGATTGATGAAGCATGTTGATTCAACATTTCAAGATTACACGAGATAAGGTCAAAGTGATAGAGGTTTAATGTATAAGCATTGGAGCCTATATGTTAAATATTGAACAAGATCAATGGTGCATATTCAATCTGAGATGAGAGGAGATGAGATGTGAGTATTGTGTTCAAAGTTTAACTGTGACCATTTGAATTCAAATATTTGAATTTAACATAGGGAAAAACCAGAGCTCTGTATTTTGTCCATATATTTTAATAGAAGTCAAACTTACTATTTTAGTAAAAAATAAATATGTAAAGGACTCCATGGTGCATCCATTGAACCTAATTTGAAGATATAAAAATGAGACAATCAAATATACTAAGTGTAGAAGTTGAATGTGTATTTGTGGTTATTCTACAAGTGACCCAAGAAGGATATATGAGCTTGTTTGTTATTTTTTTGATATCTCATGATAAATTGGATATTGGGGAGTGTTGTAGACTTTATGAGGATGATATATGAGTATTTTAGGTTTGTGATCAATCTATTTTGAGTATGAACAATGCTTAATAATTTGAATGTATGTTCGGTATTGGTGTTCCTATGTATAAGGTCTCTATTTGAGATGATTGAACATATGCAAAGGTGAGAAAAGGTGACTATGATCATTTGAGGATGTCCTAGGGTACAGAAGGAGTGGAACTATGTATTTTTAAGTGACAATGTGTTCTTATTATGCTCAAAGAAGTGTCAAATAATTTGAGTGGGTCTCTATAGGACCTAAAAGTGACTTAGGCCTATTTTAAAGAGGATTGTGCTTAAGTGTGACCCATATGAG
Organism: Torreya grandis; assembly: GCA_037957365.1. Lineage (NCBI taxonomy): Eukaryota > Viridiplantae > Streptophyta > Pinopsida > Cupressales > Taxaceae > Torreya > Torreya grandis. The sequence continues at coordinate 1,053,036 of JARHVA010000573.1, forward strand.
TTGCCTTAAGGGTGAAGGCATATTTTTTAGTTGATAAGTAAATATTTTGATCTTGTTAATTAATGATTTCTCTATTAATAGTGAAATCAAAGATGGTGATTTCTAGGTTGTGTGTGCGAGATACTTGTATGTGAGAAAGTTGGAGAGAAAAGGAAAGAAGAGGAGAGTGACAGTGCCTAGCCATTGGGTTAATAAATAGAGAAGAATAAGGACTATGCGTATGATTTTTAGATCATGTTTTTGATGATAGTATAATGTTCTTATAGTTTGAAGTTGTGCGAATAGATCTGAGTGTGTATATGAGGACTATTTGAGTGAAGAAAGAGAGAGATTGTGACATGCCTATGTGAGAGGCCTATAATTTATTAAGAGAGTTTGTGAAATTATTATATATTCATAGATCCATCATCAGGTGTTAAAGACATCAATTCTAATATGGAAGTGTTCTTTTCAAGGAGGTTCTAAAGGACTTGATCTTCCTTAGGGGTAGTTGCTCTTTGTGAAATAGGGTTTCACTAAAGACTTTTGGTTAGGACTTAATAAAGGTTGGAGGTCATAAGGACTTGAACAAACAGGTGGTTAAAAGGACTTAATCATATTAGGGGTAGGTGTTCCTTGTGGAAATACTATTTCAATAAAGGCCTTGGGTTAGAAGGACTTAACCAAGGTTCTCGATCAGAAGGACTTGATCAATCTCTTTTTTATGATCATCTTATAGGATAGTATCCCATGTGTTTATAGGATTGCGAGTGGGTTTTATTCCCCAAGAGGGTTTCCCATGTAGATATTGTGTTGTGTATGTGATCTTGCATGATGTTCATTTTTCACTACTATGAATGATTTTTATACTTCATGAATGATTATATTTAATGCTTAAGTACTTGAAAGGGTTTGGAAATTGAATTGGATTGTTTTCCACCACTGATTCACCCACCAATAAATTTTAACTCTAATAATTTTGTGAGGTAATATTGCTTCATTTCATGAATTTTAATGCTATTTAATTTGGATCTTTGTATAATTCATTTCACTTACAAGTTTGTAAATTTTTTTATAGGTGTGATAAACCTATAATATGATTGGTCAATCTTTTGGTGCAATAAATAACATAAAATAATGTCTATGAACCATGTGTAGTCTAAAAATACCTGTGGATAACAAGGTTCTTTTTTGCTCATGTAAAATGTGAATGCATTTTCTATAAAACCATGATCTTATCCATAAAACCCCTTACATATATTAAATTATAGGGTTTCAAGATAGCCATGAAAAATACATCATGAATATCACTCTAAAAAGTGAGTCTACATAACAATATTATTTCTTACCCATGGAAAATTATACATAAAATTACAAGCATAAACATATCTAATCAAGTGGTTATTATATATCTTTAATGCATGGAAAATTACATGTAAAAATAGGAGAATAAACATAACATACTTAAATTGCATCAAACATAATGAAATGGTTCATAGATATCTATAACCATTTCATACACATATCTAACCAATATGTCAGTTCACTGAATCATATAATATTATTTATAATAAATTTCATTTTATTATATATTAAATCATATCTCATATAAGACCTAGTTTGTGTTTTGTTGTGGATTTACATTCATAAGTAAAATGATTTAATTACAAGGTTTATCACATAGTAATTAGGTGTAAATTTTAATAGGGATTTTAAATAAATTAATGTCATTAATAATTTGAGAATATACCATAAAAATTTAACCCCTTACATATATTTAATTATTTGACATCTATGAAAAACAAATATCACAAATAACACTCCAAAAACTCCTCCTTTAACCCCTTCTTTTGTTGTTTTCAATTTGTTTTTAAACACATAATTTATCACATAGTAATAGTGTTAGAGGTACAATCACTGAGAGTGGTGTGTGAATTAGCGATGATAGATAATCTAATTCTATTTCTAAACTTTTAATCATTCAACACATACAAATTAACCATTTTAATGAACAAAGAAGATATAACAATATCAAACACATGACATATGTAGGAAACCCTCTTGGGGGATAAAATCCATTGAACCCTGTAAGATGGACTACACTTATATAACATAAATATAAAATTTAGAACAGAACCAACTGATCAAGGAACACCCATCCCTTAATTTAGTGAGACACAAATCCCACAAGGAGCTACTACCCTTGTCTAGCTGAGCACCAATAACAACTAGACCTTTTAGCAATTTTCATCTTGCAAGAAGACACCAACCTCCTAGATAACCAAGAACCCACCCAAATAACTTGAATGGATCATATTGAACACTTTTTTATACTTCTTAACTGATGATTACCACCTTTATTTTTTCTCTTCACCTTCACTCTTTCACCTAAATAGTCTTAAGGGCTCACTTGCTCAATCTGCCTTTTCTAGGCTCATTAGGTCCAATGACCTATGTATCCACCTACATTAGCTTGATCATATAAACATGAATAATAATATTTTATCTCTAATTTTCCTCACTAACCTATACCTTTTATTTCAAATTTTCTCTTCTTCACTTAACTCCACACTTCCTCAACTAGCATAATTAGTCTAATTAAACATTGTACTTATACCACTCTCTTCCTTTAACCCATATTGGTCAGCCAAAATGCTTTACATATTTGAACCAAAATTAACATAGGTCCATAAACATGTTACATGTGAGAAACACACTCTTCATAGGTATGTCATTATCTCATTATTCCCAAACCATCATTAGGTCTTGGTGAGACCTAAAAGAATTAGGCCTTCATACTCACATGTTACATGTGAGACTAATTGGACCACCTTCATCTTTTACCAATGATTTGAATAGATAAAACCTATATCTAATATCCCATTTATCACTCTCATATGGTTCCATTCCACCTAGAACACCAACTCAACACTTTAACCTACCAATTAGGTCTCCTCACTCTTTAGGCCTTCTTACACAGAAAGCATAGTCTCAAACTCTTGAAGCAACTACTCAAATTTTTCACATAGGCATATGATTATATCACATGGGTGAAACCTTTAAGAAATATTCAATGAATTAATGTAATTTATATACTTTAACACATGATATAATCACTCAAAACAACTCTCTCAAAATGACCATTTAGACTGGTCATATACAATCAAAATACAATCAAGCTATTTTGACTCTCCATATATGATCAGGGGCATATCATGACAACCAATGCATTATTATAAGCATTTAAGAGTTATACAATTATTTTCACTTTTATTTTCACCCATTGAGGAGATTTATCATCTCTCATCATCCAAGTGGCACAATTGAAACATCTCACTTGTTGTGGGTAATCAATTGGTGAGATAAATCTCTAGAAGGGGTAATTTCCTTGATACACTCTTTGAAACACTTCCTTACTTATAAAATTTGCATAAAAATGGTTAATAATACAAAATAAAAAGATAAAATGTGATTAAATAATAATAATTTTCCTCTTATTTACTAAACTTATACTACTTAGAGAAAATCAAAGCTTCTTTCACACATAACTCACAACTTAAGACAGATTGTTACATCAATGTTTCATATGCTAGGCTCAAGAGGTATATTGATGATTATGAGGGATAATGAATGATAATTTGGAGAATACAATCATAAACCACTTATATAACTCTGATAAACTAAAAGAGAACACTAACAAATACCTGTAATAATTATTCTTTTATACACTTGGTGAACAATCAAGGATAACATGCTAGAAAAGACTATCTTCTACTAGACAATACCAAAAAGATTGAAACAAGAAGTAGTTTTCAAACATTTAAGTATGAAAAATCACTTTATTATTTATTCAAGATGCATTCAAATAAAAAAATGGCTTGGGTTTCACCATTAACCAATGGAGGCTACTCGAAAGAACCCAAAAGGTCACTACTTATAGCATTTGACAAACAAGTGAGAAAATAAAAGTTAAAAGGTCACTTGGAAAATTGTAATGATGAGAGAAGGGGTTACATGTGAATTATAATATAATTTTAAATTTATCATGCAATTTTTTAAATTACAAGTGTCAATCCAAAGCAAGAAACTCTTAAAAAGCGGCGTAGGAGTTCTCATTCTACACAAGAAAACTACCTTCATCAATCACCCCTTATGGAACATCCAAAAGATAAATATGGATAGATATAATGATTATATTTATATTTAAGGTTTTCATACATGATTTTACATGCATTGGCTACATTCCTAATCATCTAAAATCTTCTAGAAGTGAGCCATCACTGCCTGAGTCAAAGAAGCTCCCTTTTCAGTCACCCCTTATACTTGGCCTCAAAAAATATATTTAGTTTTCCATGAAAATATATTAAATGGAGTGTATTAAACTTTTAAATACCCTACATGTTATTATATTTCTTAGTTACACCTTAAATAGGCTTTCAATTAAAGTTTTCACACTTCTCACTATCTTGCTCACTATATGCTAGTTTGAATCGCTGAGATGGAGCTACTAGTAGGAACACTTAAGATATTTTATATAGTACTAAATGGTCATAATGAGTTATAATAAGTCCTAATATCACTCCCAAAGTTTATTTATCCTCTTGAAATTCCCTGTAACCTAAAAAATTCATAAAATAGTCAAATAAAGCCATTATATACCATGTCCATATATGTAGGGTATAACTTAGTTGGATGAAAATGGTCTCTAAAGAGTCCCATAAATCATAAAATAATTTTCATGGTAATTTAATCCCATTTGGATATCTCTCCATACTTGTTTTCTTAATTGGGTCCTTATACAGGGTTCAGTAGGGTTTTAGGTCCTTTTTGTCCTTAAGCTTCCTTTATAAATATGGGAAATTTTAACTACAAAAAAATTTTACTATAGAAAATTTTAAGACCCTTATCAACCTCCTTAAAATTATTATATATCCATTCAAAGTGTCAAAGGATATGTGAGCATTTCAATCTAGCCTATCAAGCTTGGACCTTCATTCTGCATACCCCTGAGTTGTCTCTAAGCACAAAAATGGATTCCTTATGCTTTATTTTCAAGGTGAAATATTTAAAAAATATATAATGACCCTAAAAAAAGGCTATAATATGTTATAATTTTATCCTATAATTTTAAATGAAAGTGGCTTCTCATTTGGGCTTTACACCGAAACCTTGCCTAATAGGCTTGACTATAATTTTGGGGTTCTAGACAACTTTATTGAGATTATTACTTATTTTATTGATTACTCATGTTTTCATATGTGTGATTCAGCTTTCCAAAACTTTGTATAAGGTTATTTTATCTCTTAGGTCATCCTTTTAACTCCTTGTCTTCAAAAATGTAGGTTTCATGTATAAAGGGAGTGCCCTCTATCTGAGACAAAACAAAGGGAACTTATCCTATTTACCCAGAAAAAATAAAGGTTGGAGGGTATTATAAACTAGGTGAGGATATTTTACATAAAATTTCAGCTTCTAGTCATGTCATTTAACCTTCCATCTCTTGCAAAAACTAAAACAAACCATTATTGAGATAGATTGTGTGCAGGGTTTGGGATATAGACTGTATGATGCATCATTTCAGCCCCTTATAGATTATATATAAACCAAAAGAGTTCCATGAGAATAGTATTATTATTATGGAGGTGTTATAATCTTCACTCATCAATCCATCTTTCCATCTACTCCTCACATTCCTTACTTAGTCAAGGTTGAGTATAATTTCCTAACTATGTTGGCTTCAAGGAATCATACCTGTAGGTGACCCCTACATAATATATCTTGATTAAAATGTATATAACCTATTTAGAGTCCGTTAATATCATATTATACTTTTTTTAACTCAATTTGAATCATTTCTATGCATTGGTAACACTCAAAACCTCAAGCTTGTTCCCTGCCTGTCATGGTCAAACATAATTAACTGTGTTGGGAAGGGTAAAACCCTATAAGTGAATATTACTTGTTTGATAGGTTACACATAAATTTTGGGTCTCATGAACCATTTGGAAACCTCTCCCATCAGCCAATCTTGATAGTTCCATATTCAAGCTTTTATCTTAGATTATGTGCTCCTATAGTCAACTGTAGGTGAATATTTTCTACATGATGGGATACCTGTAGGTGTAGATTGGACCTTGAAACATCACCAATCAACTCCTCTTGATTATATCTATGAAAATTGATATTACCTTCACTCAATAAGGCCTTCAAAATATGGTAATATGCCTTTTTTTCACTTTAGTATATAAAGGTTGGTCTCTATGCCCATTGGTATTTCGTTCACTCAATAAGGCCTTCAAAACATGGTAATATGCCTTGTTTTCACTTTAGGATATCAAGGTCACTTAAAACTTGAATTAATGTAGATGTCAATGTAGGATTTTAGTGTTGAAATAGGCAACTTTGAGCCTTCCAACAACCACCCTTCACTTAATTCTTGACTCCATCTTTTGCAGATCTCTTATCTTTCATGGGGATATAAGGTATGGTCATTTAGATGCACCAAGAGTCTTTATAACCTTGTTATATGGCTTTGGAAAATATCTTAGATCTTTGTTTTCACCTTTTAGGGAAAAATTACCTGAACTTAGTCATCTCCTCTTTAAATATGGTTTACACCTCCATTTGCCCATTTGACACTTCAAGAAGGTCTGTTATGATCAAACCATGTAATATAACTCTAAAGAAGGTTTTGTCATGTTCCAAATTTCCCATACAAGGACCTTCATAGCTCTTTGATGCCACCTATAGGTTGGTATTTTCAAATGCAGGTAGTGGTTAAAATTTTGGGTAGTATGTGAGATATATGTGTTCATGATCAATTCTCTTCCCTCACCAAGATTTCCAATGTACTATTATCACTCTAAAAGATTTAAAACCTATCAAAGCTCCCATATCATCATGACATCATTAAGGAGAGTTTTTTTGTAGGTGCATCTGAGTTGTATGTAGGTAGTGGACAAAATTTGAGTAATGTGTATAAATGAATGGTCTCATGAATAGAATTAACTCATTACCACTTCCTCAAATGTATGTTTGTCACTATGGAGATCTTGAGAAAATCTTCAAAACATCTATTTCAACATGAAAACTCTTACAAACACCTGTTATAAGCAGTGGTAGCTAGTTCCAAGTTGTGTGGTGCATGAACTTACAACCAATATTGCATCCTCTTCAAACATTCAAATAGACTCTCTTTAGCTCCTGATGACTTGATAAGTTGATATATGTTCATTACAACTCCATGGATATGCTAGACAAGCTTTATACAAGTGAGAGTGAGTGAAGGGTTGACTATGAGAATGGCAAGACCAAATATTTGATCAAAGTAGGGTATGATTAAACCAAAAATAGAAGGGGGAAATCATTATGAAAATGATACATGGGAAACATCATAATACATTCAAATGAGACCTTGGTTGAGACCTCACATAGTGGCACCTTCTTGTAACATGAGATGATTTACCTATCAAAACATCATGAAACATGAAACCAAACATGGAGAGAATTTGAGGATGGAGCCAAAATCATCTAAATTAAACATCACCAACTAGATTGTATGGGCCTATCCAAATTAGAGAAAAACCTATAGGGTACAAGAAATAGTGAACATAAAAACACAATCAACTTGTTAGGATGATTCATAAAGCATAGTTGACCAATATTTGAAATTTTTTTATGAAAATGAATCTCTTTGAGTGTATTATCACACCCCAAAGGTATTTGGTCTAAAACCTCTTCTACTGGCTATATCAAGCATGAACCTGGTAACCATTTCTATGTGTCTAAAAGGGAAAAGAAGGAGCAGAATAGTTTTGGACCTTTTATAACAATTAAAAATCATATCAAGCATTGAGATGAGTCTGAGGAAGATGAAAATACATTCCATGATCTTCTCCCATGTGTCACCTTCCCTCATAGGCTGTACAAGTGCCAAACTCCTCCCTTTTCAGTTGGTTTCTTCATTTTTAGTTAGATAACCTACAAGATTTAGATGGGACTAACATTTTGAATATGTAATCTAACTTCTTGGATGTTTAAAAGGAAATTAATACACTTGGACACCTTGAAAACCATGCCACTTGCATTTATGACTCTTAAATGGCTACTAAGTGACTCAAAATGACATAAACTAATTATACCATGAATAAGGCTAAAAAGGCATCAAATTACTTCAAATGGACTATAACATATGCCATGAAAAAATATTAGACCCCTAAAACATCTAAAAAATCAATTTTTTACATATAGGGTTCCCAATTTGACTTGCAAGGTCAAATTTGGTCAACAAAAACATCTCCATACTCATTTACTTCTTGAATTTTACTCAAGACTCATCCAACTCACTTCTATAAAGTGGTAACTCATATGATCTATAGCCTACAACAAACACAATCAAATTTTATACATTTTTTCATACTAAAGATGGATTGGTCAAACCTCTAAAATCCTCACAAATGGTTCTCATTAAGTCTACAACACTCTTTAATAGTTATTTAATCTTTAAATATTGACATAACCATCAAGAAAAACTCAAATATCCTTCTTGACTTACTTATAGAACATGGTCAAACCTTAATTCAAATTTGGATCTAAATATATAAAACTATATAAACATTAAAATCTTTTAATTAACTTTTATGAATGTGCATTGAAGTCCTTTTCATCTTTTATTTTTACACCAACAAGAAATTTGTCCTAGATCAAAAGATATTCATAAAATACTATAGATCAACTTTTCCTCTGTTAAATTCAAATACCAATGGTCACTAGTTAATGAAAAATAATTTGACACTTGTCTTTATCTTATGCTTCTTGAAAGATTGATAAAATACACTCCATCGATCTCCTTGACATTTTTCTATCTTTAACTCTCATCACTCACTATTTATCTTTGATCATCACTTCTGAAATAATGCTACTTGGAAGCCCCACGTGCCTTGTGTGCAACCTACAATTAGTCTTCAATGATCTTTCACCACCTGGCAGCCCCAAATGCCTTCTAAGTATTTTTTTGACGTATTGACTTAATAATTACCATTGATCTTTCTCTGCATGGTTGAATGTGCTCTATCGATATTTGATTTGCTTGATCAAACATGAATCATTGATATACTTGCTAGATCTCCATGATTTTGACACGTCTTCATTATATTCATTATCAAGATCTTTGACTTATTGACTTCGCTCTCATCATTGATCATTATCTAATAAGTTTAATGCTCACCATTAGATCCTTATTTGGTCAAATTAATCACTCATCATAGATATTTATCTTCCCAATCACTCACTCATCATTAGATCTTTATTATGAATATTAAATGATCATCATAGATATTCAATATCACAAGTTTGGCTAAGTATGGGAACTTAGTTAACTCTACATGAGAAGCCAACTTTGGACCTTAATAAACTTTTCTACGCACCATGTCCATACCTAAAATTTTAACCACATGATATCCTTTCATAGGGGAATCCATCTATGTATCAAACTACTCCTAAAACCTTCACATGTGTGAAATATGATGTCATCAAACTACTTACTCGACTTTATCTACTAAGATGACTACTTGAGCTTAGACATTTATATGACTATTCTGATGAATTCTATTCACTTCCATAAGCAATCATAACATCCCATAGGGTCTCTTAGCTCATATGAATGCAAACTTGCCTTGAACAACTTCATGCTCAACCTCATCATCATTATGACATCACCACTTTGTCATTACCTTTGACATCAATACATGACATCATCCTTTTAACATCAATGACAACATACCTCCAACAATATCCTCCTTTTTCATTGATGGAAAACACATATTTTATGTCTCCCCCTTTTCCATTAATGACAAAGTGGACTAAATAGCCACCAAGTTCAACTTAACATTATGTATGTATTCAAATATAACTTTAAGTGCTCAAGATACTTACATACTTTCATGCATATGAATCAATTATTCCCCCTTTAACATACACTAATATGAACTTGGTATTCTTTGATACTTAGACCTATTCATATATATGACACACAAGATCCCTTTGTCCATGCATGAGGATTTAATATATTATCAAAAACACATGACTTGGTTTGATCAAGTCATCATACAAATATGCTTAAAATCACAACTATAGTAGACATCTTCATATCTCCACCATGATCGAGGCATCTCACATATGCTCCCCATCACATCATGCACATCTTTCCAAGACATTCAAGATAGTTATCTCTCCCTAACTCTTTTCTCTATGACATCCTCAATATGTCTCCTTTGGGTTTGAGAAATAAAATTTTCAAACACTATCCACACATAGTCAATGATCTTATGGAAACACCAATATAACTCATATCTTTAAAATAATGGGAAATCTATGGCATACATAACTTGATGTCTACACAACTCTGAGACCATCTTCATAATATCAATAATATGACAACACATTCTCCTCATACTCCATATCAGCCTTGCCTTCAATATTCATCATTTTGACCAATCAATTTAAGCAATACAAATTGACAAGTTCTTACCTTTAGAACCAAAAAACCCTGAACACACCTTGAGCATACTAGAACAAGATTAACACACCTTTTTATGCAAATGGATCATTTTGACAACTCAACATCCTTGATTAGACACATGCAAACCTCCATTCCCTACCTGTAGACCTTGCACACATAACTTCATTCTTCACCATTTGACTAACTAGATCATCCTTTAGATCACTAAATTTCTTCATGTCCTTTCACAATAATCTAATGCTTCTTCTCATGACCTTTCTTATCCTAAAACATCAATCAAAAAATCAACTAGTATCCACCATGATTCCTCTTTCTAACAAGTGTCTCCTTGAAGCCTAGATAGAGACACCCCTTTGACTTAGAGAGACTCCCATATCTATATACCTTTATTTAACTTGAAATCCTACCTCATCATTTGATTGAATTTGAATGAATTCTTGAATTCATTCTTTGATTCAAATTTATCAATAAATGCTAACAACAGATGTTCTTATCTTTCCTTCATGTCTGTCATAAAAAATAAACCATATATCATCTCAGTCTGATCTCTCCTAACATACTTAGGTATCCATAACCATGTGTGACCTCTTCCTTCCACATTAGGATCTCCATATACCTTATTTTGCTTTGAGAACTTATTCAACATGTTCTTACAATACTAGTAATGTGACCAACTTTATGACATCTGAAACAAAAAAAATCATTCATACCTTTTTCTTGATGATGATAGTCATATTCCTTTGACTAATTTATTTTCCTCTTACTCTCTATGAACCTGATTGAACTTATCTTGACTAAATGTTATTTACTTGCAAAACCTAGCAATGTGACCAACTCTATGACAACTATAGCAAATAATGCCTTCTATACCTTTTGCTTGAATATGGTAGTGATCTCCCTTTGAATAATTTATTATTCTTACATAGTCCTTTGCCTTATGACCAAAAATATGACAAATAAAACAATGGCCCATAAAATATTTGGCATACCTTGAAGCATTTGGTTGTCTAATTGGCTTTTTCCTTTTGCTCTTAACCTAATCTGACTTGTTATCTTTCATGCTATCATCCTCTTTGTCTTTTTTTGATCTCTTTTATTCTTCTTCAATCTTACCTATCTTGATTATGACCTTTTCATACTCATTTTTTATGGAAACAAGATTAGTCTTCAATTGAACATATTCAACTTCTTTAGCTCTCATGATTTAACTTGTAGCCTCTAACTAAATTTTGAGATCTTTGATGGTCTTCTTATCCTCATTAGATTATTTAGCCATGTCATCCTTAAATCTATATGATTTCTCTTCAATAGACTTGATATGTTCTTGACTCTTCTTTTCCTCTCTCTTAGATTTACATAATAAACTTCCCTCAAGAGAACTGACTTGTGCTTCAATAGCTTTGATCATATTCCTTATTTTATGATTACTCTTCTTTTACAACTTCAATTTACCAAGTGTTCCCATCAGATCAATTTATATATCAAATTATTCTTCTTTACTGTCATATAACACTTCTTCTTCTCCACAATCATGACAAACTTCTTCATCACACACGATGTCCTTTTCTTTTGAAAAACTTTCCCTTTTAGCCATATTGTACCTTGGATCACCTTTAAGTGGTTAAACTTACACAAAAGGTCTTGATTTGATAATAATTTTTATAGGTACAATCACCAACTGATCAAGTAATATCCATCCTTTAACTTAGTGAGACACCAATCCCACAGGGAACTACTACCTCTGTCTAGTTGAGCACCCATAATCACTAGACCTTTTAGCAAGTTTCACCTTGAAAGGAGGAACCAACCCCCTAGACAACCAAGCACCCACCCAGATACCTTGAAAAAATAATATTTAACAACTATTTCTACTCTTCAACTGATGATGACCATCTTTTTTTCACTCTTCACCTTCACTCTTTCACGCAAACATTCTCAAGGGCTAACTCACTGAATCTACCTCTTCTAGGCTCATTATGTCCAAAGACTAATGTATCCACCTACATAAAATTGATTAGATAAACATGATTGATCCTCTTTTCTATCTGATGGTCCTCACTAACTTGTACCTTCTCTTTCAAAGGTTCTCTAGATTTCTTAACTCCACACTTCCTCAACTAGCATAATTAGTCCAATTAGACCTTATACTTATACCACTCTCTTCCTTTAACCCATCTTGGTCAGCCAATATGCTTTACATATTTAAACCAAACTTAACATAGGTCCATACACATGTTACATGTGATAACTACACTCTTCATAGGTCGGTTATTACCTCATTAGCCCTAAACCACTATTAGGTCTTGGTGAGACCTAAAACAATTAGGCCTTCATACTCACATGTTATATGTGAGACTAATTAGACCACCTTCATCCTTTAACCATGCTTTAAATACAATAAAAATGTCTCCAATATCTCCTTGATCACTCTCATATGGGTTTATTTCACCTAAAACACCAACTCAACACTTGAACTTACCAATTAGGTCTTCTCACTCTTTAGGCCTTCATACATAGAAAATATAGTCTCAAACTTCTAAAACAACCAATCAAATATTTCACATAGACATATGATTATATCATATGGGTGAAACCTTCAAGACCTATGCAATTCTTCATATTCTTTAGATACTTCAACATAATATATAAACACTCAAAACAACTCTCTCAAAATGACCACTCAGACTAGTCATATATAGTTAAAATATAGTCAAGCTATTTTGACTCTCTATATCTGATCAAGGGCATATCATGACAACCAATGCCTTATTATAATCCTTTCAGACTTATACAACATCTCCATACTCATTTTATTCTTCAATTCTACTTAGAACTCTTCCAACTCTCTTCTACAAAGTGGTCACTCAAACTATCTATAGCCTTCAACAAACATTATCAAATTTTGGACATTTTTTCATACTCAAAATGCATTTCTCAAACCTCCAAAATCATCATATATGGTTTTCATTGAGTCTACAACACTATAAAATAGTTAATTCATCTTGAAATATCAAAATACCATCAAGAACAACTCAAATATCCTTCTTGGGTCACTTACAGAACATGGTCAAACCTTTTGTCAAATTTAAAGCTCAATATCTATAATTATATAGAAATTAAAATATTCTAATAAATTTTCTGGATGCACCTTGAATTCCTTTTCAACTTTTATTTTTACACCAATAAGAAATTTATCCTAGATCAAAAGATAATTATAAAATACTATTTAATCATTTTTCCTTGTTTAAATTCAAATACCAATGGTCATTGGTTAATGCAAAATCATCTGACACTTGTCTTTATCTTGTGCTCCCTGGAAGCTTGATCCAATACACTTCATTAATATCCTTGACAGTTTCTTAGCTTTAATTCTCATCACTCACCATTGATCTTCGATCCTCACTTCTAAGATCATGCTACTTGGCAGCCCTGCATGCCTTCTATGTACCCTACAGTCAATCTTTAATGATCTTTCACCACTTGGAAGCCCCACGTGAGTTCTAAGCATTCTATTTACTTATTGAATTAATACACACCATTGATCTTTCTCTGCATGGTTGAATGCACTCCATCAATCTTTGATTTGCTTCATCAAAAATGCATTATTAATCTGCTTGCTAGATCTCCATGATTATGACACATGTCTTCATTGCATTCATTCTCAAGATCTTTAACTTATTGACTTCACTCTCATCATTGATCACTATTTGATAAGTTTAACGCTCACTATTACATCCTTATCTGGTCAGATTAATCACTCACCATAGATCTTTATCTACCCGATCACTCACTCATCATTGGATTTTCATCTGTCAATTTAGATGCTCACCATTGGATCTTTATTGTGAAGATTAAATTCTCATTTTAGATCTTTGATATCAAAAATTTGGCTAAGTATGGGAACTTAGTTAACTCTACCTGAGAATTCAACTTTGTACCTTAATAACTTTTTATACACACCATGTCCAGAACTAAAATTTTAACCACATGATCAATTTTCATAGGGGAATCCATCCATGTATAAAAATTCTCCTAAAACCTTCACACATGTGAAATATGATGTCATAAAACTGCTTACTTGAATCTATCTATCAAGATGACTACTTGAGATTAGACATTCATATGATTATTTTCATGAATTCCATTCATTTCCATAAGAACTCTAAACATACCATAGGGTCTCTTAGCTCATATGCATCCTAACCCAACTTTCACAACTTCATGCTCAACCTCATCATCATTATGACATCACCACTTTGTCATTACCTTTGACATCAATGACAACATACCTCCGACAAATAGGTGTAGAGTTTAATAACAATTTGGAATAAATTAATATATTTAACCATTTGAGCATATACCAAGAAAATTTAACCCCTTCCATATATTAAATTATATGGCATCTATGAATAACAAATAGCACTCCAAAAACTCCTTTAACCCTTTACTTTGTTGTTTTCAATTTATTTTTAATTTTTATAGATTATGCTGTTAATATATTCCTTATTTGTTGTATTATAGAATAATAATTTCAACGATATCATAACAAATGTGAACCCTAAAAATGGTTACTTTATTGAAATTACATATAGTTTTTTTAAGAAGTCAACAAGAATAGAAAACTCGTATTTGGTTTCTCATAATTTTTTTAATAATTAAGAAAGCACCCACATGAACTATTTAAAAACATAGTGGAGAGTGGAGTTATGTATGTGGTAATTTTATTGAACCTTATTAGTGGGTTAAACTATCACCAAATTGGTCTCTCTTTAGCAATGGAACAAAATAGTCCCCCATCAAAATCATCTCTTTTGATGTCACAAAGGATTAACAAATGAATTTTCTACAATGCTATCGTATAAATGAAAATTATAAAAACTATCTAATATTATATATCTCTCATATATATAAATTTATCTTGTTTAAAATATATTCTCTCAAAATTATCTAATTAAAGAACATAGTTTACACATGATAGGTACCTCATTTAAATAGCTTTGTTTAGGTTCAATTAATGTAGTTTGGAAAAGTTTAACCTACAATGTTCACCCACATATTTTGTATTACATATACACACTTTTTATAAATGATTTTTTTTGGTTTGAATACTCAACTATTATTCCAATTTTATTGTTGGTTGATAATTTAATCACTGAAATAGATAAGTCACTCATTAAGTGTCAAGATGTATAAGTGACATAGGTGAATATAACTAACAAATCCCAAAAAAAATTGTCGTATATGTTTTGTTTAGGATTTTTTGTTTCTATTTTTTTAGTTTAATATTATTAATCCATGTAAATTTATATTTTAAAATACTAATGAATGAAAATTGAAAGAATATCTTCATTATTATTCCACTCTAGGTAGGAAAAAGAAAAAGAAAATGAAATTTTATAAATAAATTTTAATATTTTTTTTGTGAAATCTTATTCATTAGATTAAAAAGCCTTGATGCAATAATTCAACATGAAACATGTATGGGAAAGAAAGGAAGAATTTTTATGGAGTATAAACACTAATAATTTTACCTTTGAAATATATAATCATTTCCTACAAATGTGTCAAAGGGCTTGGCTACAAGGTTACATATGTATAATGTAAAATATATCCACAACACATGTATAGTATGTATATGCATGGATAAAATTTCCCAAAATGTGAAATGAAAATTTTAAAAAATACACACAAGGTGAAAATAGAAACCTCCATAACTACATCCAAACATGTAGAGGATAAACGGACATGTATATACTAATCAATGTGAGAGATGCATAGTATCCCTATGTTATAATTTAATTAAAACCCGTTATGCCTACATTTTTACAATTTTTGTGCATTCAAACCCATTATGTATGTTATTCCTACATTCAAAATGAGTGAAGTATACATAAAGTCCCTTAAGTCATCACGAGTGAGATTTCAACAAAATGTTCCTAGATAATCATGAAAAGATAACCATTTTCTAAAATTATTATGGATACCTTATTATTCAAAAATTATGATGGGGTGTGGGATACTTACCACATCATCTATGCCATATTAAAAATTATTAAATTATTATGGATGATAATGATGTTATTGGAGCTCAATGTCAACATGAAGAAATGAGGATCAAGAGGGAGTGGTGGGGACAAGACCAACCATGTAGGTTTCTATGTGCTTTTTATATTCAACGTAACTTGTAACCTGGGTAAAATAAATGCAAAAATTAATAACTTACCTTGAATTTATATACAATAAGGCTAGTTCAATGAGAAATAAGCCTCTATAAATAGTTATGTTTATGTTGCCTTTATTATGAAGTTGTTCTTTCAAACATTTTCGGAGATACAATCCAAATCTAAAAATTAAAATGATTGTTCAGTTTATGTTCTATAGTTTGTGTGAATTTGGACTTTATTAATTATTTCAATATTCCTTATAATATTTAAAAAGTGTCAATGTCATTAAGAGTTCCACATATTATGTTGTGAAGTTTTGTCTCATGTAGTGTAATTAGAAATGTCATAAAGTAGTTTTTATTACAAAACACTCTTTAGAATAGAAAGATGAAATTTGTGTTATGAATTAAAAATAAATATATTAAATTAAAAATCAAATTATACATTATTGATATTCTATTATTAACCCACATTGAATTCCTAGTTGACCAAAGGCAATTTTCTATTTCATTGGGAGTACAAGGTGGTCTCATATATTGTAATTTATGTTGTATACCATAGCCAAAATATTTGGCATCATGGACCTTAAAAGGATTCCATTTCCATTTCCATTATTTGACTAAACATTAATTATAGTCTATTTAAAGCTTTGACATTATATATATCCATATTCACATTGAAGAACACAAACTCTAATGATTTTGACTACAATTGAAAATTTTTACTTTGTGGAAATACTAATATTTTTAACCAAGAGAAAATCCAAGTAAAACATACTTTGAAAAATGTCACATCCTCTTGAATGTGTTTGAAGTATCACCACCTCAAAATATCTAAATTATATAAACATCTATTTTTGGTATGAGATAATTATTTGTTGTAGAATTGTATTATATTAGGGTACTTGTGTATTTGTTGATTATCTATTCATTTTTTCTACATTTTTTTCAATGTTTCCCACCTTCCTCCTCATTTCCATCCTCTTCTCTTTCTCTCTCTCCCTCCATGTTTCCTTCATTTTTTGGGTTTTTTCTTGAACTATACATTATAAGTTTATGAGGCCCATAAATATATAATGTGTGTTTCTATGGTGGGATTTTATGTCCCTTTTTTGGTTACCCTTACTATTTCCATGAATTTTTAGTGTTTCTCATCCATTGTGTGTTGGTTTATGAGTTGATAGGTCATAATTGGAATTCAAGAAGTCTATAAATACACATGTGAAATAGTGCATATATCACAATGAATGGATGTATATACTAATCATATGAGAGATATTTTAAAAATGCCAAAGTAATTAATTCAAGAATTTAGAGGACAAACTAAGCATATCTGAAGCCTTAATTTTTTTTACCATACATTAATGATAACACAAAATTCATATAGGATTAGGCTTTGCATTCATTCTACTGCCTATTGAGTAAACATTATACATGGTATGTTGTTTTATAAACTATCCAAGTATTTTAGGGGCATGATAATAATTAGCTAAAGAGAACATAAGAACTAGAATACATCCCCCATTTTTTAAAATATTTTCTAGATGTTTCTACCCTACAAGAGTTTTGAGAAATGAGATCAAATTCCCAAAGATCCATGTAGTATTCTAAAAATGTAAGATGTAGCTCCAAGAATTTGAATAGAACCACTAGTGTTTGGTAAGGAGCTACATATGGTAGTTAAACAAACCACTAGGAGGCTAGAAGGTTCAAGGCTTCTATGGGCTATATGAGATCTATAGTGGCTATCCGGGTTGTTGGCTTGCACTTAGATATATATAGAATTTTAAACCAAGTTAGGGATAACATGATCAAGAACACAAAGTACATAGGTATCTCTAGTGGATCTAACCATGGTAAAGTAAGTAGCTAAGACTATAAAACCCATTGCATGAAAATTATGGAAATAATAATGTTGAATAAAGAGAGCTAACAAGTAATGTGTAAACTTAGAATTAAAGGAATTTTCAAGCCAAATGAAAGACATTTTAAGAAATAAATACATTTTCAAGAAAGGGTTTAAGATCATGCATAATATAAGTTTGATCTATCTCTTTACTATCAACACTATTGTTCTCTAACAATGAGAGAGAGAGAGAGAGAGAGAGAGAGAGAGAGAGAGAGAGAGAGAGAGAGGAGAGAGAGAGAGAGAGAGAGAGAGAGACGGAGAGAGAGAGAGAGAGAGAGAGAGAGAGAGAGAGAGAGAGAGAGAGAGAGAGAGAGTATTTTGAACATTTAAATTTTTTCCAAAGAGAGCATGACATCTAATAGAGGATATTTCAAGTAATGAAGATATTTTTAACCACATATAAATGCATAAAATTTAGAAACTATCCTAAATAATGCCTCTAAATAATATAAATCACTAAAACAAATAAAACCATACATGTATACTACTATAAATAAACAAGAATTTCACTTTGAAAAGTTAAGTGCCCTCTTATCAAACTCAAATAAGTGTGTAGAGTTTCTAAAAACCATTTATCCAAGATAGGAAGAAAGAGAGGAAGAGGATCATGCTTTGTGTGATTTGCATCTAGACCAAGAGCCAAAAGCCATGAAAGAGATGAAGGAGAAGCTATTAATCTATGAGAAAGCTAATGCAAGGAGCATAAGAATAAGTGCAATGGATTCTTAAGGGATCAAGGTGTTGGAGGTTTATCAATGATGTCTCAAAGGTGGCCAAAGATGTTGATGAGGTGTCATGTATGCAATAATGATAATGATAAAGTGTGATTCAATGTTTCTACATGGTTTTTTTAGTGTTTCACTTAGTGAGGCAATTGATGGATAATATTGATGGTATAGACATTTTGAAAAAACCCTATGGGATGTTATGAGTGCTTAAAATGCTTATGAAAGTGAACAAAATTCATCAAAACAAACATATGAATGTCTAAGCTCAAGTAGTCATCTTGATAGATAAATTTGAGTAAGCAGATTGATGATTCAGTCAACTGATGTGGATTTAAGTGATCTTGTTAGTAGTGATCCAGTCATGATATGAGGGGGTGCATGATGTAAGGGGGTGCATGATGTGAGATGATATAGTTGGGAATTCAAGAAGATTGATATGATGACTTGATTAAAATAGGTCATGTGCTTTGATAATATATTAAATAATCATGCATAAATAAAGGGGGAGCTTTGTAAATGGTCAAATTCAAGGATCAAAGGACTTTGTAGTTGAATCTGAGAGAGAAGAAGCTATGTATGATCAAAGAAGAGTGTAATAATGAAGCATGTTTGAGAATATCAAGATAAAAAGAGGTATGAAAAATGTTAGGGGAAGTTTGTATCATCTCTCAGAGGTGGTCATTTTCCTATTTTGGTCCCTAAAATATTTTCAAGTCCACAATATTGGGAGTTGAACCCACTTTGTCATTCTATCAAAGCGGGATAAATTACTTAAAGAGAGAGACAAAGTCTAAACATAAGATTTGTATTGGTGTTTGACATCAATGATAAAGGGGGATATTTTTGGAGGTTTATCAATGATGTCTCCAATGTAACCAAGGATGTTAATGAGGTTTCATGTGTGTTAGAATGACAATGACAAATTGTGCTTCAATGTGCTTCAGTATTCCTGCATGGTTCTTCAGTGTTTGACTTAGTGAGGCAATTGATGGATGATGTTGATGGTATGGACATGTTTTAGAGACATTATGGGATGTTATGAGTTCTTAGAGTTCTTATGGATGTGAAATAAAGTCATAAAAATAGTCATATGAATGTCTAAGATCAAGTAGTCATCTTGATAGATAAAATTGAGTGAGCAAATTGATGACATCATATTTCATACATATGAAAGTTTTAGGAGTATTTTAATACATGGTTGGATTCATATATTAAATGTGATCATGTGGTTCAAATTTAAGGTCATGAAGTTGATCATAAAAAACATTATTAAGGTGCAAAGTTTGCTTCTCAGTAAAGTTCACTAAGTTCCCATAGCCAAATTTGCATTACCAAAAATCTAAGGTGAGAATTTAATTAGATCATAGATCTAATGACGAGTGTTTATTATAAATATATAATGGTATAATATTTCACTTGATCTTGTCAATATGTATACAATGGTTCATATTTAATCAATATGTCAAAGGATGCTCAGAAGGCATGCAGGGCTGCCAAGTGGTGGAAGTTTATTGGATTTAAATAGTCAATATGCTCAAAAGGCAGGTGAGGATGCCAAGTATCTTAATTATGGAAGATAAGATAAAATATAAATGGCACATGTGAATTAAAATAGTCAATAAGAGCATGTAAAAATTCCAAGTGACACAAGTATATTGACTGAATGGTACAAGGTGCACAAAAGGCATGCAAAGCTACCAAGTGACATGATCACAAAAGCGAGGATTTAAGATCAATGATGAGTGATTGATGTTTAAATTCAAGATAATTATAATGATATAAATGGTTAATATTTTTCCAAATTTTATAAAGATCATGATATGATGACAATGTGTTTGATGTTTAGCATTTGAATAGTGACCATTGGAATTTGAATATTCAAATTTATGAAGGAAAACTAGTTTGTAGTGTTTGAGATATATATTTTGATCTAGGATGAATTTAATGGTGGTTTAAAAGGAAAATTTGAATATGAATTCAAGGTTAATCTATAGAATCTAATTATTATATTTTAATTTTCATACAATTGCATATATTGAGCTCTAAAGTTGACTGTGTTTGACCATGTTCTACAAGTGACCCGAGAAGGATAATTGAGATATTCTTGATATTATTTTGATTTTTCAATATGAAATAAATATTGGAGGTGTTTTATACTCCATGATGAATATCTATGTGTATTTTTTAGGTTTTACCAATCCATATTGAGTGTGAATAATTGCTTAATAGTTGAGTGTGTTTATTGAATGCACTGGCAGATTGAGTGACCATGTTGCAAGAGTGAGTTGAAGGTGTTCCATGCATAATTGAAAAATAAAATGAGTATGTAGATATTATAAAAGTATCTAAGGGTTATGAAAAGGAATTGGTTTTCATAATTTTAACCCTAATCGAATATGGAGAGTCAAAATAGCTTGACTATATTTTTACTAAATGTAACCAGTTTGAGTGGTCATTTTGAGAGAGTTGATTAAAATGCTTATAGATTTTTTTGAAATGTATAAAGTAAATAGAGGTGTATCTGAGGTCTTTAATGGTTCACCCATGTGATATAATCATATGTCTATGTGAAATAATTGAGTGTTTACTTCAGAAGTTTGAGACTGTGTTTTATGTGTATGAATACTTGAAGAACAAGGAAACCTAATTGGTAGGTTAAAGTGTTGAGTTGGTGTTCCAAGTGTCATGGAACCATGAGGTAGTTATAAAGGGTATATTAAAGCTATGTTTGATGTTTTAAAATAATTATTAAAGGATGAAGGTGGTATAAGTATTCTCACATGTAATGTGTGAGTAAGAAGACCTAGTTGTTTTAGGTTTCACCAATACCTAATGGTGGTTTGGGGCTAATGAGGTATTGGCTTACCTAAGGAGTGCATGGTTATTACATGTAATGTGTATTAAGACCTATTTAAAATAAATAAAAATTATTTAAATCATATTGTATGACCAAGATGGTTAAAGGAAGAGAGTGGTATAAGTACAAGGTCTAATTGGACTAATTGTGCTAGTTGTGTTTGTGGGGATTCAAGTGAAGAAGAGAACCTTTGAAAGAGAAGGTAGAGGTCATTGAGTAGCAAAATAAAGTGAAGAGGATAAATCAGTATTTTATGATCAATTTTATATAGGACACATAGGTCATTGGACCTAATGATCCTAGAAGAGGTAGTTTGAGCAAGTTAGCCCTAGAGGCAACTTGAGAGAGATTGGAGATGAAGAGTGCAGACAAAGATGATCATCATCAGTCGAAGAGTATAAATAGGTATTCAAGGTGATATGTTTAGGTATCTAAGTGGATTCTTGGTTTCCTAGGGGTTAGTTCCTCCTTGTAAGGTAAACCTTGCTAAAGATCTAGTTGTTATGGCTACTCAGCTAGACAGGGGTATTTGCTCCTTATGGGATTGGTGTCTCACTAAACTAAGGGATGGGTATTCCTTGATTAGTTGGTGTTGGTATAAATGTTAGATCTTATTTTATAGGACTATAGTCCATATTTTAAGGTTAAGTGGGTTTTATCCCCAAAAGGGTTTCCCACATATATGATGTGTTCATGTGATGTATGATCCTATGTATGCTTTGGATGTATGTGATTTCATGTTTATGTTGTTTGATAAAGTTGATGTATGTTGAATGTTTAAGAGTTGGGAATTTAATTGGATTATCTTGCATCACTAATTCACCCCCCTCTTAGTTATTATACCTATAACACAAAGAATAACCCATAAGATCTAAGAACAATGTAAAGAGTAATGTGAATCACAAAGATAAGGTTCAGTATGGTAGGGCATCCCCTATCACAATAAAAGCTATTATACCAAGAAAGAACCAAGAGAGATTCTAGAAGGTATCCAAGCTTTAAGTGTGATGATCAGGTGGGAAGATAAGAAAAATAATATAGGAGAGAGTGAAGAGAGAGGCTCAAATTAATAAGAAAAATTATATATCTCAACCCTAATCCACCAAAAGACCAAAAACTAGTCATTTTCAGCCATTTGGTCCCAAATAGGGACCTTTTTCACATGTTCTACCTAGGCCACAACCTAGGCCATGGATTTTGTGAAGGAAACATGTAATCTAGGCCATGATTTTCCTCCCTGAGCTATGTCTTGGATCAAAAGGCCACCTAAGTTGGTCAACAAGTCTCTAAAAGGCCCACAGGAGGTGCCTAAAGAGCCTATCTAGCATGTAAAAGGTTTGAGATGGAATGAGGATGTATAAAGGATGAGAGTATGATGTGGGAAAGGTCTAAGTGAGTGGTGAATATCTCTAAGTAGGATAACTAGGGTTGGTAGTCTACATGTGAACTAATGTGTAATCATAGGGAAGAGTAAGATCATGATAAGTATAATTATATATGCCCCCAAAGTACAAGTAGTTAATGTTTAAAAGAACAAGGAGTTTTATGCAGTACCTAGAAGCCACACACAAAAAAAGAAAGAAAGAACTAAAAAGATAAAAGAGAACATTACCTAAACTTACCAAATAAGGATGGTAGAATAAGAACTTGATGATGTAGCCTATGAGTGAGAGTACAAATACTATGTAATCCAAATCCAACTCTAGCTCCAAATCCTATAAAGAAGGGATAAAAGTGATATCAAATCAAATTATATAATCCAAAATGACATTCACTAAGGCATCAACCTTAGTATTCTCCTTACGAGGGATATGGGTGAACTAGATGTCCTGAAAGAAGGAGAGTAGATCATGACCTACCTCAAATATGTGGAATAACTCAGAGCTAAGGATGGCCTAGACACCAGTGAGTTGAGACATGACTAAGAGTGAGATAGAGAATAACTGCATATAGCACATGCCTAACTCATGGGCATTAGTCAAGGTGAAAATGATTTTGTGATACTCAGTCACATTATTTATCTCATTGTCAAAGAAGAAACTAACTGCAACAAGATCATGGCCCCATGGATAATTGACAACCTAATTCATAGCTACAAGTTATAGGTTGCCCTGACTACCTCTATCTATGTGAATCACCACTGAGAGGTGCATTGTGATAGGGGTTAAGGATGTAATATGAGAAACTATGAAAAGCCAATCTTAAAGCAAGGTATTACAAGTGAGTTTTAAGAGGGAAAATAATAAAGAGACCAAGACACAATAAAATTGGTTGACCAACATTGACCATGGTAAGAGGTAACAAGGAAAAGTAGGGGGAACTTACATAAAGAGAAAGATTGATTGGCAAGATCAGAGAAAGTCTTAAATCATTATAGCTAGCTAATAAACCTACCTGTAACCATGATGATAAAGAGAGAGAGAGAGAAGAATTTATAATTGATTGAATGTATAAAAGTAGAGAAATGACTAACTAAAAGAAGTATAATAAGTAACTTCTATCCCTGGGTGCCCATGAAATAGGGCACATACCCAAAAGGTTGATGGGGACCCATAAGGGGTCTTAGGGACCAAAATAGGGCCAAAGAAGCCTCAAATAAATAAATAAAGGCTATAAATGTGATCAAAACATGAGAAAACCCTTAAGATAGAGGTTTCATGATTTGGAATGCAAAAAGGGGCAAAATGCCCAAAAATGGCCAACAAAAAGCAAGAAAAAGGGCTAAAAAAAGGAAAAAGGAATAAAAAGTCAATTATTTTCACTTTGAGAGAGCCAAAGGAGAGCTTAAAAGCCACCAAAACCCAAGCAGAGCAAATGAGGACACACTATCATGCCACAGATGCACAAAATGGTCTAGGTAAGTCCTTTGACCAAAATTTTTGTAAATTTTGTTCATTTTTGGGGTTTGGGAGGCCCTATACCCATTTTGATTAATTTTGAATGATTAAATGGATGAATTGGATAAAATGAATAGTCAAAATGATGGGGTTAGTGAGAAAAAAATCTAGGATAAATAGTAACTCAAATCGTGCCTTGGAGAGAGAGAAATGGGGAGCCCTATGGCTCCCCAAGGGCCATGCCCCAAGCCTCGACCTTGCTAGTAAAAGTGCCTAGGGTATTGCCAAGACATGGGGGCCATGGCCTAACCCACTACTAGGCCATGGCTTTGCCTATAAAGATGCAACCTAGGGTAGAGAGGCCCCATGACAGGCCCTAGGGAGCCTAAAAGAGCCCGAGAAGGCTTGAAAGGGGTCAAAATAGGAAAGAGAGGAGGGAAATAAGCAAAGTAGATAAAAATAATTATTTTTACTTAATTTTTATCATTTCATGGATAGTACACTAATCCATTTACCTATTGATTGATTGTGTAGGCACATAGAGGAGTTAGGATACTAGAGGAGGGAGAGCCTTCATAAGAGAGGGAGTAACTAGCATAAAGAGATAAACTAAATGAGGTGACCAACTAGGAAAGAGTCCCATCATGGTTGGTCAAAGAGGAAAATGCTCTACCTATGGATCACAAGGATCACCTATAGAGTGCATGATTTTAGAGACTAGTACATGTGCCTTCATTGCATTACTTCAGGGATCTGGTGAACACATTAGTGACCACATAGGTACCTGAGATACATTTATTCTAGTTGAGGCCCGAATTAGAGGCTATCCTGAGAATTGAGGATGTCTACTAGATCTATGGGGTAGAACCTATGGGAGAGATAAAGCTACTATAGGTGCATGATACATATGTAGTTGAGCTCTACCTAGTGAGACCCCATCAAAGGCCAAATAGCCATGGAGTATAGATCACACAACTATCACTAGGGGTACCATCACTATAGATAGTGATATAAATAACTTTAGTTGAGAAGCCTTATGTCAGCCATAGTACAGGGAGATTACAACTATATTTCATAGGGGTTTTCCAATGAACATAGGAATGACAAAGATATACATGGGGATATTATATCTTGGGTGGACTATACCAACAACTAGATCACATTTGATGCACAAGGGTTGAAAAACTGACACAACCCAACCTAATCATGTCATGGGCGAGAGGCTCCCATTGACATGACCAAGGACACAAAGGGGCAATGTTACATACCCTACACTAGAGGAGAGCACTAAAAAGGCCATGTGGTTCACAAATAGGGGTGGGCCTATGTGGACCACCTTAAATCTAGATATAGTGTGTAGTTACATACATGATCCATATAAATCCATGGTGTGGCTAGAGGATGTAGGGGTAGAGATCCATATGGGATAGGAAGAGTTTCAAGGTCCTTAAGAGCCATACCATCATTTAGGGAGATAAGCTCTAGTAATGTGGAAGTGATAGACATAACTCAAACCAGTTAAGGTTGAGCATGGTGGGTAGTGATGGAGAGAGGTAGCCACAATGAGGACCATCACCATTAGGAGGAACATGACCTATCAGAAGGCCATAGAGGCCATATTCATGATTAGTTAAGATAGTCTATTTGATAGATATCACATTATCTTTGTACTCATCCTTAGTAAGAGCCAATATGTGACTAACATATATGTTTTATGTGTGTGTGTGTGTGTGCAGGAGACTAGATAAGCTAGATTGGACCCCAGGTGGATCTACTACTAAGGGATATATTCCTATATGTGGTGGTGAAAACACTCATGGTAGAGCCACATACTCACTTTTGGTGGGTGGGTGCACAAGTCTCACTCAAACTAGTGAGGACATGACATCGAATACCATAGCTAGAGGTAGAGTTAAAATGGTATGAGGTAACTGTGGTATGGCATGAGACAATTAAAACATAACATAAAATAGCTATATCATGAGTTAAGGCATGATTAGATAAAATGGAGGTTAAGATTAATTAGTTTTGGGTTGAGCTAGCCTAAGAGAATACTAGAGGAGTGGAGGTGCCTTAAAATGGGGTAGATCAATTAGTTGCCCTAGATTAGTCTATGGCTCAACTAGTCATGAGGTAGAGATTGAGTTCTCCACAAGAGGTAGGACTACCATAGATAAAGCCTAGTTATAGGCTAAATGGGATTGTATAATATGTATAGCCATGCACATGGTAGTTTTGGGGACTGTGAGCTCAGGCTTAGGGGAAACTATGTGATGTACCTAGATAAAAACATGTATTTTTTGTGAAATATATATGATTGTTTCTCATTGTTATCATATGTATGTATATGATTTTGTGTGTGATGTGTATGCTTCATCTAATTTAGACTACTAGATACATGTGATTAGATAGTAGGAACTAATAATAAAGAACACAAATGCACAAACATATACAAGTGAAATCAAGGTTAGTGGTGATAGAAGAGAGAAAAGGCTCACCCTACCACCATAGGTAACTTTCCTAAGGGTCTTATGGGCCCTAGAAATGAAATGTCTTAAGGTAGAAACCATTGATCAGGTGCCACAGGGGATCACCTTTGAGGGTCAAGAGATGATAAGCCCTATTATCTAGAGAGGTAGTGATAACAAAGGGGCCAAACCACTTACGTGTGATTTTTCCCTTTTTATGATGCTCCTTATCAAAAATGAGGACCATATAACTTACCTTGAATAGATATAGAGACATTAATTTCTCAAATTGGTGGTGTTGATGGTGTTGATAAGCATGGTTGTGATCAATGACATCAATGCATCACTCATCAAGGTACTCAAGCTTGGTAAGGTGAGCAACATGTTCTTCCTTATCAAAGAGAGACCCAAACATTTTAACCTTCAACAAAAGGATTAAGATCTCTAAGGGAAGAATGGACTCAAACCCATACACAATTGAGTATGGGGTTGCTCTTGTGGTCATTTTAAATCTAATATGGTAGGCCTAAAGGGCAGGATAGAGCATGAGATGCCAGTCTCACTTGGACTAAAAAATGATATGGAGAAGCATCTTCTTCAAAGTTTTATTTGAAGATTCAGCTTACCCGTTGCCTTTGGGGTAGTGGGTGGAGGAGAAGTAGAGATTGAACCTAAAGCATTCATTGAGCTCATGCATATTGGGGATTTAGAATCTTAGGCCATTATTGACCATGATCATAGTGGGGACCCCAAACCTACAAATAAGCTAGTTCAAGAAAAATTTGGTGATGGTCTTCCCATACATACCATTAAGAGGCATGGGCTCAACTCACTTTGTGAAATAGTTAGTGGTAGTGATTAACTAGCGATTGCCATCATAAGAGGTGGGTTTGAATGCACTAACATATCTAAGAACCTAAATCAAGAAGGGATAAGGGGCTGAAATGGAATGTAAGAGGCCTTCAAGGGTATTGATGGCATCCCTAGTGATTTGACATATCTTACACTTCTTGGCATATTGGACAACATCTTTAATAAGAGTGGGCTAGTAGTATCCCATCTTGATTATATACTAAGTGATTTAACTCTAACATGAGAGGATTATCCTTGAAGGAAAGACACTACATCAACACACCATCTAGACCCCTCTTGAATAAGATGCCACCTATGATAGCATAATGAATGGTAATATTATGAATCTGATAGCATTCATGCAAAATAGCATTGATGGGATGATATTGAGTCTCAAGGTAATGGATAATGTCCTAATACCAATCACACTCAAAGATCTCAATCTAGTTGACAGAATAAACCATATCATTAGGAAAGGCATCATTAACCATTTTTATGCTAGGATTGTGTAGTGGGAACTTAGCAAGTTGCTCAGCTACAACCAGACCCTTGGTGGAATTTTGGTTAACAATTTAGAGGTTGATATTTTAAAGAAGTATGATCCACCTTGTAGTATTATGAGCAAGGTGTGTCTTGCCAAGTAAGTAGAAAAATAGATCAAATTAGACAATCACAAAGAAATTGAGACATTACATGTTAGCCCAGACTAATTTTGATGATCTTTGGCCTTGCTAAAGTTCCAAGGTTGAAACCTATGAATATTTCAACATCCATAACATTTCCTTCCTCAAAATACTTAGGCATAAGAGGGAGTGATTGATCTAACACTTTAGGTTCAACCATTAGGACATTCACTACATGAATGTTGGGAGTTGGGCCATTAGTGAGAGAGATATCCAAACCTAAATGATCAAGGGGATAATGGTACTTATATAAATCATACATGAGCTTAGCATATGCCTTTCTCTCCTTTAATAGGTTGCATGTCATAACATTAATGAAATAGTAGTCAAGATCAAACTTAGCTACTCAAACGGTCTCAGTGGGAGACATATTAAAAGAGCCTATACTCTGATGGGAAAAGTATGATGTGATGGGAATCTCAATGTCCAAGGAGACATCTTGAAAGAGGTCTCCAAATAGAGAAGAGATAGCTTAACATCATGGATCAGAAGAGGGAGTCATCTACCACATTTTGGAATCTAAAGGAATGAACACTAATCGATACTCAATCAGATCACAATGTTCATCCTACAAGAAATGAGACTTAGAAGTAGGGGGTGTGTGGGAATCCATATATCCCCATGAAGAGAAAACCAAAGCCTCACTTAAGGGCTTTATCTTTGCATAGAGAAATGCCCAGGGATTTGGGTCAGCCTCCATGGTATGAACCTAACCTTCATGCATAAACTAAACCATGCAAAACATGGCTACATAGTGGCCTATATGGCAGCAGTCTAAGGATGGTCAAAAATCATGTTGTATGAAATATCTAAGTCTAACATACACAAATAAATCCTAACTATCTTGGGGTCAAAATTGATTTGAATCTTCACATTCTCCACCATTACAATTGTGTCATTGTTAAGACCAACATAGTTATGGCAAGAATTAGAGATATTTTTCTAACTAATCCCAATATCATTAAACCCATACAAGGGCATGATATTCAATGTAGTTCTTTCATTAACAATACATAAATTGACATGATAGTTTTCAATAGAGGTCTCAATATAGAGAGGGAACAAAGCCCTCTTTATAAGAACTAAGGCATCTAGCAAAGAGGTAGGGTCAAAATATAAGATGGGAGGGTGATGGTGCTCAGATGTGTTAGAGTTAAAAAAACTTCAACATCATCTCACAATGGACCCTCATGAGAGAGACTGAGCTCATCAAAGATGAGGCCCCTTTTCTCAAGTTAAAGGTGAAGAAGATTCAAAATGGAGATCCCAATTAAGAGGCCCTATAACTCTTCTATGATGTATTAAGGATGATATCTAGCCTGGGGAGGGATGTTACATCAAAATTCAAATCTGACTTTGGGATTCCCTACCCCTGTGGGATAGATAGGAGGCCCAACACCAGTAGTCTCTCTAATAGGGTTAGTGACCTGATCATATCATGTATTGATAAAACATTCATACCTAGTAGAGGCTATGTCAATTGTAGAAATGACCTTGTTACTCTCACACTTGGCCTTCCCTCTTGGGTCAGCCTAGGAAGAGGAGTCAGAAGAGGTAGAAGAGAAAGAAGGGGAATGAGTTGCCTTAGCCTTTGATTTCTTATTTTTTCTTATTTTTATTCTTCTCCATATCATGGTAAAGTAGAGGCTCCTTGAACACAATCAATTTTTGGTTGGGTTTCACAAGAGGAAAACTTTGAGATGGAGGTAAGGCTTGCATATTGAGATTTTGGGAAACACAATTGGCATCATCATAGCCAATCATTTTATGGAAATTATAAAACTTGGTGGGGGCATAAAAAAACACCATTCATTATTTTATTATGCTTAATTCAAAATCCTTATTTTTAGCTAGCTTCTTGCTCAAAGCATTCACCTCACAACTATCTTTCTTGTCCTTCTTCTTGGGAGGATAATTAATGACACCATCACTTATCGCATTGTGGTTATGATCATGCGAAGATGATGAATTTTGGGTTGGCACAGGCTACATGCCTACATGAACCTCAAATAATTTAATCTTTAAAAACTCATTAAAATATTCATCATATGAGGTGGACTCATGCTTGAGGACCTCAAGGTGAACCTCCTACCTCAATGCTCACTTGAACATGTCATAAAGTTGATCATCTGAGAACCTTATTCCTTAGGTATGGATGACTAAACACCACCTACACATAAAATCAAAGTTTTACTCACCCTTGACCTATGTTATGAAGGAGAGTGATTAAATGCCAAGGTTGAAAGGTCTATATATATTAAATTAGTGGAGGAATTCATCTAGAAAGAGATAGAAACTAGAGAGAATATAGAGTTAGATTCTAAAACCAAACAAGAGGTTTGACTTGTAGAAAATGAGTGAAGAGCTTCAACATCATGCCTTCATCCTATTTCCAATCCATATATGCCATCATGAATGTTGTAATATGCTCCATGGGACTAGAGTCCTGAGTCCCATTGAACTTAAGCAGTTCAAGGATAGGAGTAGGAAGGGTAATAACACAATGGAGATCTACATAGGCATAGTTGATATCAGGTTGGTAATAAGGTCATAGATGGGGGTTGTGATGTTGATGACATTTCCTCTACCAATAAACATCATCATAACCATGATCATCAAGAAGATGATACCAAGGTGGTTCCTGATATGGGATATGCTCATGCTAAAAATCATCTTTACCATGGGGGAGAACAGCCATGGGAAGGATACCATTCCCACAAGGGTGATGGGACAATGTGGCATACTCATGGAAATGGTCATGATGACCTAAGTATCCATGATGTTGGTCATGTGTCATCAAATGAGGGTCATCCTGAGGGCACTGATGATTGAGATAGGCACCCCATGGATCTCTAGTTTTTAGGTGGTGATCAAAATCAACACATTCATCTAAAATTATATAGAAAGGGCTAGGAGGGTGGGAGGACTTGATGTAGAGCTTATAAGTGACAATATTTATCCTTAACAAACAATCTTCCCCTTGTTTATATTTCACTATTCACCTTATTGATAATGAGTTATTATAAATTCACTCCTTCATACAATGCTTAAATTAATCCTTTAACAATGTTTCACTAGTTCTTTGTTACAACATTCATTTAATAGTTTCAATATTCCTATCACTTAAACATGCTATTTACTTCATACTCAATTCTAGCTACACTAATCTCAACCTTTGTAGCCTTTATAATTCATTGTTTGCCTATTGAGTACATAGTCAGTTACAATGGTATGGGTTTGCACTATTCCAACTTAAAACTTCAAAAGCATTTATTCTATCCTTCGCCCTAACTATTGACCAATTTTCAAAGTAAATGGTCCTTATCAAATTGTGCATGCATTTACTTCACTTTTCTATTGGGACTGTATAATCAAATACAAGTTGTGTAACTTACTGACCAAATAGGCAGAAGCACTCCAATCTTGGTTTTGGATTTTCAATAATATTTTTGATTATAATGTGTTTGTAGACTCCTCCTATTCCTTTATGCAACCAATTCTCATTCTAAATCAAGTAAGAGCTCGAAGATCAGATTTTGCTCTTATAGCACAAAACTTAATGTGTAAGGCAATTATGCCAAACTCCTTGCATCTTTGTGTAACATAATGTGCAGAATCATTGTAATCAATATTCTTTGCTATACTTTCATCACACTTTCATTGATCCTACCTAAAAATGCATACCCCATGAGTCTGTAATGGGTTTCACATAACCAACAAGATTCCAAGCCAAACCATGAGTGAAAATTCTTAATATAGGATGGGAACTTACCCAAGCCTCAAGACAATAGAGAAAGGTTATCCTACTATTTATTTCATGCATGAAATTGATTACATAACTTGGTCACACTAGTTTTGTTTATTTAAATGACTATTAGCATGATAGAGTCCTTTTATTTAAAAAAAATGCTCTATTCATTCAATCTATTTGATACTTACATCATGGGTTGCATTGGCAAAATTTTCTTCTTCATTCTTTCAAAAACTTCTCTATAACCTTTACCTCACCTTTCATCCACCTTGAATGTGAATCTATTTCTAATACAGAACTTGCCAAACTATTTTGTGTGTAGACTTTTAATCCACAAAATATTTGAATTAGTAAAAACATTGAATTAAACTAGAACAGGTTCTACATCCATCCCATTTATAATGATATTATGATCAAATCCTAGTTCTAAAATTCCATTTCGTATAATATTTCATACACATAGTTTGTGTAAAATAAAATATACGTATACAAGGGTTATGAATCAATTTATCAATAGAACTTATTGTCAATGAATGACTGCTTTCTCTATTTATCAATGTGTACTCAAACCTTTACAATATATAACTATTTTCAATCAAACTCGTACCCTTGTAAAGGTAGTTTTAGGCCTTCACAGTCTACTAAAACATGGAAACAATCCCAGGCTGTGAGTGACCTAATCAACAGATTGAATCTATAAATTCTAAGGGATAGCTTCCTTTGGTGTATCATGTTGGGTGAATAATTTTTTATCAACACAATTGTATAAAAATGGTTATTTCAACCATAGTGTGATGAGATAAAATCTCTCCTCAAGACAAGGGGATGCTCCCTTTTATTGTTAACTAACAAAACACTAAATTATTTACAATAATTTTATCATAGTGGGTGTTGTCATATCATCCAATTTTCTTTTTTTATAATTGATGTTCAATCATAAATTTACTTCAGTTCTTTGTGATATACTTTGAAAATCTAAGATCACTTGATGAACTAAATATAATTGGTATTCAGATTTGTTAGCCAAAAGATTAACAAGAATAATACTAATAGAGTAAACATAAAAGATAGAACAAAGTGCAGCCCAAAGTCTTCACCTTATTTCTAAGAAATGTTAAAATTATCAAAAAATAATAACTAGTAGCTCAAAATCTCCTCGGTAATTCACTTTCAATGTGATCATAAACCCAATAACTAAAAACTAGCTCAAAGACTCCAAAATTAGCTTCTTGGTACTTTTTATGTTATAGAAATTTCATACCACAATTCAATCAACTCATAAGAAATTGTAATGGAAAAGACATAAAAACATCTCCAACACACCACAAGTTTATCTCAATACAAATATTGAAATATCACTTGATTTTCTTATATTAAATGGAATTCAAGATTTACAATATGAACACAAAGTTTCAAAATTGTTTCTCAATTTAGTAGCATTTCTCCTCTGTAGCAATTGGTGATCCTTTCTACAAAGAGCATCCTCCTATTTATAGAGAGGAGCTATGAACAAAAATAGGAAAAACATAAATCCATTGTCTTATTCATTGATAGAGTCATATTTGAATTAGGAATGTATAATTTTCCTACGTGTAATTTACATTGAACAAAACTACATATGGAAAATTACAAAAGTAGACTGTGTCCTTAGACACAAGAATTTCTTCCTTTTTATTTTTCACTAAAAATTCCTCATATCTATTCAAGATAGCTTAGCCTTCATCATTATTTGGGCCAGATGTACTCTTGGAGATGGAAAGTACCCTTGTGATAGAATATTTTAAGTTAATTTGAAAATCCTTACTCTTGTCCATGATTCTTTTAAATTTATCCAAAATGATTTTAAATTTAATTAATTTTTCGATGGATTCCAGTGTGAAAGTATCTATTTCAGTCTTTGTTTGGAGCAAAGATGTAAATTCTTAAATAACAGTCTCTACAAGAAGAATTTATTGAGAATCATTTTTAACTCGATAGGGGAGTTTTTCAATTTTCTCTACAAGATCTAACATCTTATTATCACACATATATTCATCTTCTTTGATATCTTTAACTAGATTCTTGAAAACTTCTCTTTTATTCTTCATAGATTCCCCATATTCAATGAACATTTTCCTATTTGGAATGACCTTCTGCTCAACTAAAAGCTCTAATTTGAATTTGTGAAGTTGAGTCCATATATCAATATCCTTTTCAGTCAAATCCAAATCTTGATTGAGTGCTTTAATTGTTTGCTGAATTTCTATTTTCATTTCACTCAAGTTCTTCAAAAATCTAATGGTAGAATGCAAACTTTGAGTACCTTGTGTTATTAATCTCTCAATCTAGGCACTAACTGCATGACCCTGAGATCCAATTTTTTATGCAATTTGAATAGTTCTTTCAATATTTTCATGCACAACAGGATCAATGGACTCAAAAGGTTAGGTGATTTTTAGTAAAGTAAAAGTCAACTATTCCATTTATACTTTGAGTTGATCCTTCATTTTCTTGTCCTTATCATATCTCTTGATCGAGGAAGCCATTACTTGTAAATTTCCTTTGAGCCTTCATGAGTTTGTTTCCTGAGATCTATTCATCTCACTGCATATTTAGATGCTTGAATATCCTCAATGTTTCTATCTTTTAGAGGCACTGTGACTTGAACATACTTATGCCCAAATTCAACAATTACCCTTGACATGGTTTTGGCCCTCTTTATTAATTTGGGATTTATTGGCACAAGCTAACCAAAATCAAAATCTTCCATAGCCACTGCTCACTTATTCTTCTTCGGTGTTTGTGATGCCATCTAAGGAGGAAGAGGAGATGGATCTCCTTGGATAGAGGATGTTAAAGCTTGGGAAACTTAGGGAAGGATAGTGGATTGTGAAGTAAGCAGAATGAAAGGAAATATTATAGAGGTATTTGGTAATGGGGTTGACACCAATGGGATTGTAGTAATAACAGGTGGAGTTTGGGTTGGAGTGACCACCACTTTAGTTCTTATAGACATTTTGGACACTGGAGTGGTAAAAAACTAAGTTATTATCTTTAAGGAAGGTATATACATAAATTTATCCATATCTTGTTAGGTGAAATATAAATTGGTTAGGGCTTTTAATGACTTTGAAGGACTGGGTAGATTTGATAATGAATAAAAATCTTAGTTTAATGTACCTTGTGAAAGAACTTGAAAAAATGTGGCACTAGGAGGTGAAGATGGAGGTGAAAGAACAACTTGAGAAGGAATAAGATTAACTTGTACAGTGGTACTCATGGGAGGAACTATGGAAAATGTTACTTGTGAAACTATGGCTTGAGAAGGTTTAGCCAAAGGAACCTCTAATTTAGTAGTCTTTACTTGTATAGGCTATCCAAACATTGGCTGAGACACTTGTGACATTATTGATTGAAGTGGTGCCTCACTTGTGACTGGAACTTTTTTTTTCTCCACTTGAGAACTCTCCTCGACACCTACTTCCTTGCCTTTCTTATTTCCTTTACTAACAAACAAAAATTTTGGCTTTTTTCTAGAAGTAGAGTGCTCCTCTTTATTTTTGGTCCTCAAATCCTGTCATTTCTTAGCAGTTTCTTCATCACACTCTTTAGAACTAGTCGTAAAATGTTTCAACTTAATTCCTTTAGATTCCAACCAAGCATTAGTTCTTGAAAGAATAGGTTGAAATATGTATCTAATAGAAGTGGATTCTTTAACTGACCATTGGATAGAAGGGAGAGGAGTTGAAGCCACTTGATTTTACTCATATGAAAGATCTAATACATTATCATCATCTATCAAATCCCCAAGAATATTTTCCAATTCCAAATTGACAATCTGATTAGTAGTAAGGTGACTATAATCAAGTCTCCTTATATCTTCATCAGTTCTACATTCTACCCAAATATCTTCAATTTTGTGTACATGAGTGATATTACACTTGAGCCTCTCCTTCATGATTCTGTAATCAAAGTTTTCTCTACTTTTGAGTTTTCTAAGCATAATCCACTACATCTTGGTTTCCATAGTCTTAGCCTTTGGAGTAGTGGAAATTGTGTACTAACCAATACTAATTGGAAATTTAAAACCTCTCTTATGAGCATCTAATTATTTTTATACATGTTCATCACTTTTCTACACATTTCCATTAGTATTAGTGTATCACTTGGGTATCTGGGTAGCATGTAAGTCTGTTCATCAAATATTCCTACCTAATGTATGTAAAAGTTGGAAATTGCAAGAAAATACAACCAACCCTATTAACCTGTGCCCATGCTTAGTCTGAAATTATCTTCTTTTCAAGTTCTTTGTCAAGAGTGTAGATGAATGTATAGAAAAAAACATCATTAACTATCCTATAATACTTGATTCTATCTTTTAGAGTTAGCTATGGATAATGCACATATACAAGAACATTTTTACTTTCACCGATAGAATTTATACCCAAGAAATACTTCATACTGGTTGTAGCATACACAAGATATGAAGTCATATAGAACTTGAGTGAAGAAGCTACCTCAAAGAGCTGATGATAAATAACATTGCTAATTTGTTTACCCCAAAAGATCCTTTTCTTGTTTATTTTAATAAATAGAATTTATTGATACATCCATTCTTGAAAAATGTTTGAAGCAGACAACCCTTTCACTTTATTGAGGAGAGTAATCAAACCCCCTATCTCCTCTGGAAAGTCACTATGATAAAAATACTTGGGCTATCTAGCAATGGTGGGTTGAGGAGTCTTGAGACATTTGGTATTGATATGTTTTTACACTTCTCAAGATCTCTATCATAGTATTCTTGCACTGACTCCATAGTTAAATCAGAATATTCTTCAATCTCATAAAGGTGAAATTTTTTATCAAAATATTCCTCATCAAGGCCAATGATCACCTTACCCTCTAAATCCTTAACTGATTTGCTTTCCTTATCAAAGTATGCTACCATGGTCAAGATGAACTTGAAATCATGTGATGATATTGGAAATGCATCAGCCAAATGAATTTCACTATTAAGTACTAGTTGCATATGACGTGCAATGGGTTCTCTTCCCAATCTCTGTAAAAATTTATCCATGTCCACATGACCAATTTTTGTATCTCTAATTTGATCCATATTTGAATCAATTGTTGATAATGAGAAGATACCTTGATACTTGTACTTCATTGTCTTCTTGTTTGGAGAGATGTATGTCATTGATTAGATAGTTGTAGGTAGAAAAAATTTATTATCTAGAGTTAGCATTATTATTTTTATGAAAAATGTAGAATCAACAAAAAACAATGCTTTTACATGAGGTGTGGTGAAGGTTATGTAGTTTAAATAATTTTCTCTGAAATACACAAAATTTGGAAGCTTTTGAGATGTAAGTCAGATAAAATTATTTGACTTGCATAACTTGGGAAACAAAATTCTTTCATGCAAGTTAGAAAAAATTCTCTGACTTGCATAATTCAGTTTTTACCTTGGTGCAGGTCAGAGAATTTTATTTGAATTTCATGAGGATGGATTAAAATTAGATGTAGGTCAAAGAAAATTCTTTGACTTTCATGTAACTTGACTATTTTTTGCATTTCAGAGAATTTTCTCTGAATTAAATAGAAAGGGATGGCTCTTTATGCACATCGAAGAAATTTCTCTGAAGTGCATAAAGAGAAAATGTTATTCAAAGAAAATTCTTTGATGTACATGA
This sequence comes from Torreya grandis, assembly GCA_037957365.1. Taxonomy (NCBI): domain Eukaryota; kingdom Viridiplantae; phylum Streptophyta; class Pinopsida; order Cupressales; family Taxaceae; genus Torreya; species Torreya grandis. Next base: position 1,091,454 of record JARHVA010000573.1, read on the forward strand.
AAATGGAAAAAAAAAAACCAAGATAAAATCCCTAAGAAATGAAATCAAAAATATGAAGGGGGAAAAGAAGGAAAAAGAAAACAATTAAAACTCAAAATGAAGATAAAAAAGGAAATTGAGTAAGGATTTAACTCAATCAAAAAAACTAGGGAAAAAGTAATAATAAATAAAAAAATACAAAAAGGAAAGAATAAAAAATCAAACCCTACCTAAAAATCATGCTTGAAAGATCAATCCACGTGTAAGCTAAAACAACTGAGAAAATAATGGTCGAGGAAGTGTTGACAAGCTCGAAAATGGTGTTGAAAGAAGTGCAAGAGAGATTGAAAATGGTGAGAGAAATAAAAACAAGTGGTAAAAATAAAAATTATGAGTCACTATATATATAATTTTGAATTGGATAAATGCATGAAAAATTATACAAAAATCTAGGTCATGTAGTTTATGAAGGAAACATGTGGCTTAGGACATGGGTTTCCTCCTTAAACCATGAACTAGGTCAAAATGCCACTTAGGGTGGTCAATAAATCTTTGAAAGGGCCCCAAGAGGTGCCTAAAGATCCTATCTAGTATGTAAAAGCTCTGAGATAGACTGAGGATGTATAGGGGATAAGAGTATGATACGATAAAGTTCAAATCGAGTGGTGAATGTCTCCAATTAGGATAACTAGGATTGATATTTTGCACATGATTTGATTTGTAATCATAGGGAGGAGTAGGGTCATGGGAAGTAGGATTACATAAGCAAGGTTTTTTGAGCCCTAGATTTGACAAAAAAATCATCAAATAATTTTTTTCCTATGTGACAATTGTGATAAACAAGACTTGATGTTATCAAGGGAGTGAATTGATGGTCTTTAAAGAGTAACTTGATATATTGGGGAGAAATTTATGTTTTCTCATGTTTTTATAGGTATTTTAAACGTTGTTGTTTGGACTTGCTTTACATTATTTGTTTTCTATGATTATCTTCATATTCAAGATAAATAAAATATTCTTTTCAAACACCCCTCTTTTCATTTATTGAATCAAACCCATTATTTATGTAATTAGGTTTATTTTTATTGTTTTAAATTTGATTGGGCTTGTTTTCAACGTTTTATGGGTATATGTATTGCATGCTGACATAAAACCACTTTTTCATCATTTTTATTTGGTGAACCTACATTATTTTCATGTTCTTTATCCTTATATGGTTATGTCTTCATGTATCACACACACACACACACACACACACACACACACACACACACACACACACACACACACACACACACACACACACACACACACACACACAGGTTTACATAACATGTTTCTTCGTCTGTGGTTAGATCTTATTTCACATTGTGTCAATATGAATCTATCTGATTACCTTGCATGATCTTAGATCTAATTTCCCTAGTTCCATTTTTTATTTGTTTGATCTAAGACCTAAGTAATTTCAATTTATAAAAAATAGTTAAACCTACTATGCTTGTAATGGTCACCTTTATATGTTATTTTCAAGTTGTCATAAATTATTCCATGAATGTCATATATTTTCATAATGATATGGAAGATATTGATTATGATGATTATGATAACAAGTATAACATTGATAAAAAGTTAGGAAAAATAAGTTTTATCCCAGTAAGACTAAATGTATGTATATGTATATGTGTGTTTGTATGTGTGTGTTTGTGTATATATATCCTAAAGCTAAATACTCAAAACCATGATTAAATGGATGAAGAACAAAAGGATTAAATTGATTAGTTTAGACTTAAAATTTGGACATGGTGATTGCTTGATCATGGATTGTTGATGATGGACTCAAGGATGGTCTTGATTGCTTCAGGAGTTGGACAAGGATTTTCTAGCTGATTTGTAGATTGTTGAGAGTTGTTTGGCCATGGAGGAATAGTCTATTTATATAGAATGTGGAGGGAAGGATCAATGGCTGAGATTCAATCTTGGGCCATTAAAATCCATGGTTGAGGATTATTTAAAGAATTTTCAATTCCTTGGAAGCCTCTAGATTTAGAGGCTTCTAGAGAGGAATGGGGAGAATAGAAAGGATTCTAGAAATGGAAAATTATAGAATCCTATTAGGGGTTAATGAGGATTAGGTAGGGGATTAGATAGGGGTTAGTAGGTGATTAAGGATTAGAGGTGTAGGAGATTCTAGGAGTAGGCTAGTAGGTGGGCCATGGGAATTTAAAATTCCCAAATAATAAATAAGTGGGGATTAGGATAAGATAAGGGATTTAGGAAAATTAATGAAGAAATGGGGTAGGACTAGTGTTATTGAATAAAGAATAATGGAGGATAAATTATTAAGAAGGGGATAAATTATTGGGATTAAAGGGGATAAATTAGATAAGTAGACTTAGTGTCAACTAATAGTAATATTAATGATGTTAAATGAAGCAAGTACATTTAGATGCATACATTTTCCCATTTTTGAAATGGCATTGCCAGTGAAGTGAAGTGGAAGGAGTAATGATATTTCAAAGAACAACCATTTCATGAATGAATGTTAGTATATGATGTTAGTGGAAGTGATATTAGTGACTATGATGCCCCCTCGAGGGGACATATAGGGAAGAATGAGATAGATGACTACTCAAAAGAGTAAATGAGGAGTGGGATGTGATGGATAGATAGGGGATGAGTTGTGAAATATGATATAGAAGATGAAGAAGATGAATGCAACTTGAGAAATGAGATACAAATTGATGATGCCCCTTATATATACACATGTACATGGATTAAATATGATTGTGTCATGGTTGTCACATCCTAAGGGGGAGTCAATCATAACATTATGATGATAAGATTAAAAGGCTACTAGATTTAGATGTATCCCAAGTAAGGATGTATACAAGGGAGAGATATAAGTCAAGATAAATAGGGATTTGATGATAGTTATTATGGGTGTATCTCAAAGCTAAAGTTTGATCAATATGATAAAGAGGATGAAAAAGAAGAATGATGTGATCAAGTGACCAACAAACTATAGAGCATCAACTTAATGAGCCATAATATGATGATAAATTTATGGTTCATTTCATGCCCCAATTAGGGGGGGAAACATAAAATACATGTGATTAATTGACCAATCAGTGATTGATGGAATAAAAGATGAAAGTTATGCCTTATCAATCCCAATCGATAGGTGTAGGATATTGATAAAAAAATATTAAGAAGATGATTATGAGGATGGTGATTGATCAATAGATTGATTGATTAACGATTGAGATTATATCTCAAAGATTTGACTAATGTAAGATGTGATGATGAATGATGGGGAAAGAGGAGATAATGGCTGAGCTATCCTATGCACTAAAAGTAGGCCATGTGTTGCCTACATAGTCTGAAAAGACTTCAAGCTGATGTAGTTCTAGTTTGGGGATAAATGATTATTGATGGAGTAAAACATGATGATGAGTATGATGATTAGTGATTAGAATATGATGTTAGTGATTATGATTCCCCCTCGATTGGACATGCAGGGAAGAATGAAATGGATGGCCACTCAAAAGAGGAAATGAGGGGTGGGATGTGATGGATAGATATGGGATAGGATGTAAAATATGATATAGAATATGAAGAAGATGAATTAAACTTGATAAATGAGATACAAATTGATGATGCCCCTAGAAAAGACACATGCATATGGAGTAGAGATGACTTGGTTATGGTTGTCAACACATCCAAAGGGGGAATCATTTTAGAGATTTGTCAATGATGTCATGGTGATGTCATGGAAGTGTTTTTGTGAGTGGATGAAGTGCTTTGATATCCTAATTAACTATGACAAAGTGTGCAATGTGCTTGTCTTAGTGTTCTTAAAGGAGGCTTGGTTATTCTTCAATTTTGGCATGATTAGAGATGTTCAAGTATGAGTATGGTGATTAGATCATGTGTAATAGGTCCCAAAGATGTTATCTATGCTTTAAGATGTTGTGTGCATAAGTGGAGTTTATCTAGTCATCCCTAGTTTTCAACTAGATAGTTTGAGTCTAATGGAAGAAAATCTGAGTAGGCAATTTATTGATGACACCATTTCCACATGTGGATGAGTCAGGGGGAGTTAGTCATATGGTTGTGATCACTTTTATACCTAGTTGTTATATATTAAATATTACATCATGTATCTAAATGCAGTCAAAGATATGTGGGTACAAAGTTAGGATCTGTAGAATTTTGATAATGGTTTCCCATAGCCAAATTTTTAAAGTGGTAAGAAGAGTCGAGTAAGAATTTTTATGGAGGCATATCTCACACGTGTGGACATTTCAGGAGAAGGTGATCATATGGGTTTGTTTATTTTTGTGCCTAGTTTCTTTGTGCTAATTTTTAGATCATGAAATATAGTGTATCAAAATATATACATATGAAAATTAGGGTGCCCAGGTAGTTTGACTATGTTTTCCCATAGCCAATTTTGCAATGTGGTAAGAAGAGTCATGTAAGAATTTTTATGGTGTTATATCTTGCACATGTGAAGGTGTCAAGAAAAATTGATCATATGGGTTTGTTTAGTTTTGATCATAATTAATTTGCATTAAACTTGAGATCATCAGCTAAAGCACAATAAAAGTTATGTAGGAGAAAATTTGGTTTCCCAAATAAATTTTGACATAGTTGGGTCTATGATAGAAGATTTTGAGAAGTCATTTAATGACATTATATCTCAGATGCATAAAGGTTTTAGATTAATTTTTCACATAGATGGTTTCTTCATTGAAAGGTGATCATGTGGTCCAAATTCTAGATCATCCATCTATGTGTAGAAGTTATTAAGGTTCAAAAATGGCTACTCAGACAGATAAGCAAGGTTCCCATACTTAGTCATTTTTACACAAGTTATAGCTCGAGCAAGATTGATAGTGCACATTGCTCCAAGAAGTCAAGAAATAATGAGATGAGGATAGGTCCATGATGTTTAAAAATTGAGAAAGGGTATAGGATAAGTATATAATGGTGAGCATTGATAGTTAAAGACTTAATTGATCTAGAGAGATCAATAGAGCGTGTTGAGTCAACATTTCAAGATTACATGAGATGAGGTCAAAGTGATAGAGGTTTAATTTTTGATAATTGGTGCCTATGTGTTAAAGTTAAAACAAGATCAATGGAGTGTATTTGATATGAGTTGAGAGGAAATGAGATGTGAGCATTGTGTTTGAGGTTTAACTATGACTGTTTCCATTTGAATTTTTGAATTCACTAAGAGCAAAACCAATGCTCAATAATTTGTCTATATATTTTAATAGATGAATAATTTCCTAATGATGTAAAAAAACAAAGTTGTAAAGGACTCCAAGGTACATCTGTCAATATAGATTTAAAGATTTGAAAATATCTAATGTCAAATATATTAATCCTAAAAGTTAATTATCTATTCATGTTTGTTCTACAAGTGACCCAAGAAGGATAATTGAGTTTATATAGATAATATTTTTATGTCTATTGATTAATTGGATATTTGGGAGTGTTTTAGACTCTATGAGGATGATCTATGTGTATTTTGGAGGTATGATCAATCTATTTTGAGTATGAATAATGCTTAATAAGTTGACTATATGTTTGGTAATGGTGTTCCTATGTATAAGATCTATGTTTGAGTTGCTTGAGAATATGCATAGGTGAGCTTAGATGAATATGATGTTTTGAGGATGTTAAAGGAGGCATAAGGAGTGGACCCATTTATTTTAAATTGGTCATTTGTTCTTATTTTGTTTAATGGTGTGCCAAATGGGTGAATAGGCATCCATGAGACCTATAAGAGCTACAAGGGCCTTATAAAAATGTGTAGTTGCTTAAGGGTGACCCATAGATGTTATGGATGACCTATTAAGATTGTATTGAATCATTCATTTGTGTGAGAGATGCCTTAAGGACTAAGGCATGTGTATTATATAATTTTAGCTTATGTTCCAAGAAAGGAAGAAGAAAGAAACTAGATACATGTATAGTAGAAAAACCTATTTAGTTGTACACACATTGATCAAATGATTGTAAAGAGATCCTCTTTGGATTTAGAGGAATGACCTATAGATAAGAAAGCACTGAATCAAATGGTTGGTTAGATAGATAGTTGGGTGGATTGCCTAATGCTAGCTAGATATGGAAAGTAAGAGCTCCCTAGGAGGATATCAATCCATGCTTTTTAAATAATTAAGTTCAAAAATTGAAAGATAAAGTATTTGCATAAATCATAGAAGATACTAAAATTAATTACAAGAAATGCTTGATAAATAAATTGATAAATTTTACTAATTATAGTAATAAGTGGGTTAATACTACTTCTAAATAGGCTAGGTGTAGTTCAAAAAATAGGGTAGAGTTATACGATTGGGCTGAGGAAAAGAAAGTTGGATTTGGTTGAAGGTAAGTGGGTGAAAATAGCTTGTTGTTATTTTGTGTCACAGTGATCATCAGTGATTGAGGTGATCATTGGTAGTTGAGGTGACCATCAGTGGTTTAGGTAACCATTGATAGCTGGGACAGACCGTCGGTGGTCAGGGTGACTATCGATGATTATTGTGGGTTGGGTCTAGGTAATAAAAGGTTGATTGATGAGGTTCTAGAATAATATTTTGAGAGGATAGTTTGGGTTGGGATGATTACAAAGTATAAACAAAGTGACTAAATAATTAAAATAAATACTTAGCTTACCAGTGGTTGATCTAGATGAATGGTTGAGGCAAAAAACTTATTTGACTAAGTTTAGAGTCATTTTGGTAGAGTCACGGTACTTGGCTATTGGATGATTGATGGAAACACTTTGGATCTCTATCATGATGACTAGATTGTTGGATCATTGGAAGGATACCTATAAAAAAACTCTGGATACAAAATCTATTGATAGTTGAAGATCCCTTTTCACCTCCTACCCCTCTCTTTTTATAGTAATGAATGAGAAATGTAATAATACATTAAAAAGAGGTCCACCTTACTATTTAATTTTAAATTTGACATGAATGATCTCATACATAAATTAGACAATCTAATTATTAAAAATTAAGGTCAAGTTGATGTTGGTGTTAGCGGTTCAGATAGTGGAACTTGACCACTAGCGGTCAGGATGACTATTAATGGTTAGGATGGCCATTGATAGTCAAGAGTCAAGTTCAAGTTGGGTTTTAAAAAGGTTGGTTTAGTTAGTAGGTCAAGATGACTATAGTTAGGTCTAGTTGTTAGTTGAAAGGTCAAGGTTGGGACCAAGGTGGTCCTAAGGTGATCTAGGGGTGTTTCAACACTCATAACCATAGTGTGTAATTTTTTAGTGTCTACATTTTGCCCCTTTTTATTATACAATTTGTATCAGTAAATGACAAAACAAAAACAAAGTGCAGGTTAAAGGTTTGGTTGCCTTGAGCATAGGAAGAGGTGTTCCCACTCAAACCAAGAAGCAATGAGGTAAAATAGAATCAAGTGTGGGTTTGATGAGTGGTGAAGGTGATGATAAATTATTGGTGATAGGTGGGGCACTGAAGCATGTACATGTGCATAAAGTGTGAAAATTTGTGATAGCCAAGATCATGTATTTACTAGGTTGACATAGTTGGTAAAAATTAAGGTTGGTGCTAGAAAGATAAGTGACAAGTGGACTACGTGACCTGATTTAGGCATGGTGGTTGGAAACACTCATAAATGCAAGTCTCCTAAGCAAGGTCTATGTTTTCATGGGTATCTAAGGTAGGAATTTCTCCTATGAAAAGCATAAATTAGTATAGTGTATTCATAGGTATTCAAGGTATGAAGTGCTCTCAAGAAGACACAAGTTTTTTAGGTGTGTTTAATTTAGCACAAGTTCATAAAAGTTCAACATGATAATTATTTTCAGTATGGTCAAAAGGACTAAGGCAAGGTCATTAAAAAAATGTGAGAGTCAAGCCAAAATGGCTGGTGGCAAGGTGACATGGTCAGAGATATGGTTTGTAGAGAAGGAAATATCTTATGAAGCACTATATTTGGTGCCAAAAGGTAGTTGATTGATCATGAGGAACTGCCAAGTAGGGCTGAGATAAATGATGCAAGTTTTGTAGATGGGTACCCTACATGGTACAGACACTATATATGGTGACTAATTATGGGGGTGATGATGGTAGGTGGTAGGTGATGGATATGGATCCAACTAGTAGAGGTGGTTAGCAAGCATCGGTATAAGGGTTGCCCTAGATGTACAGGCAATGACTACAGAGAGAGATCAAGCTCAAGTGGCATTAACCACAACACAAGCTACTATGGTAGCATTATAGGGTTAGTTGGTAGTGGCAAAGGTCAAGTGGTTGCAATTATAGGTGAGAGGGACCAAGATAGAGCTACACTAGCCTTGGTTACCTAAGAGAGAGACTCCTTGAGATAGGCCAATAGAGGAGCTATAGCACCTATAGGACCATTAGGCACTATCCCCATGGCATGATACATATCCACAGTAGAGGAGCTCCATTATTATGAGGCAATAGTATTGAGAGGATGTCTCGATGAGCCCTGATGGGGTGAGTACATATATAGTTTGGTAGCTATTTTAACATGGTGATACCATGATAATGGGATATGTCCATAGGGGGATAGGTAAGGACCATGTGAGGATAGGCACTAGGAGACAGCAGTGCCGTAGGGGCATAGTCTTGATTATCAAACATTATATATGTTGATGTATATGATTTTGATAATAATCTATGAACTGATGTGGTGAGATGTATATTTTGAGAGAGATAAATTTATATTTGTTGTATACATGATGATTATGTGGTTATTTATGATTATAGACTCACGCTCTTTGCATATTATTTATTATTCATGGTGTTGATGTTCATGTTAATCATTGATGATGTTATGGATTATGGTTATGATATGGACTCACCTAGCTAGGCATGTGATGTATTTTTATTTATATTGATAATTATGATTAGTTATGGATCTAGATGATGTTGATATGATGGTCATAGGTAGTATGTTTTGATATGATAATGGTTTGTGTGATGGATGAATAATTTGATGATGTTGATCACACAAATTTATTATTGTTTATGATGATGCCTTTGATGGATTTGATGATTCTAATTTCATGTTTTGAGATGACCATTGATATGATGATGATGCTAAGTTTTGATGAGTATATGCTTCCCCATTTAGATTTAGACATGTGTTGAAAGTGGTTTATTGCTTTATTGTTCATGGATGCTATGATGTGGATTATGGTGATTATGTTCATGGATATGGTTTATGATGATGATGTTTAATTTTATTCATGACATGATGATGACATAATGTGATGTGGCTATGGTTATGGTGATTTTTTTTAAGGTAGAACACATAACCAGATGTGAGAAAGAGAAGATAATCAAGAGATAAAACATCTGAGTGAATATATTAACCAGTTATGAGAGGATAAGAAGAGGGTATGATGCTTCTTCTTTGGTAAGGACTAAAACAAAAACCAAATTTGGATTGGCTTAAGAAACATAAGCCCTTTGAATGCTTCACATTGGCATTTTTTAGTTGGTTAAAAAGGTGTCTTGATCACATTATGTCAAGTGAGCTCAAAAATCACTTACTTTATAATGTTCTCAATCAAGTTAGATCCTGAAGCCTATTTTGGAGAGTGGGTGAACACCCTTAGACAAAATTAAATAATTAAAACATTGAGTTCCAAAAGTGAAAACCTATTTAAGGCACTTTTTGACTAAGTTAAAAGTAAAGAAAAGGCTAGTCTAGTGGTGAAAACCTGTTTTAGGGGCCATTAGATGGGGGTGTTCAGCGTTCCTCAAATATAGTTTAGGAGACCACCAATGATGAACTTGTCTATGAATCTGAGTTTAATTTTAAAGAATAAAAATATTTTTATTGAATCCTTTAAGAGTTTCCAATAGTTTTTGTTACATGGCCAAACCTCCCATTAGGGGACTTTGATTCATCATTCCTAGGGAAACTTAAAGAGCTAGTCCTAACAGAGGACTCTAATGTTGCTAATTAGTTCAAATATTTATCCACTATCCTTGAAGATGGTTTGACCCTTTTAGTGGAAGATATAATAGAGGTTAACATTGGGTCCCTAGATGACCCAAAGTGGATCAAGCTAGGTGCATCCCTTACTGAGAAAGAGTGTGAAGTCCTTACAACCCTTTTGAGGTAATTTGTTGATATATTTGCATGGGCATCTTCTAAAATGCTAGGTTTGGACCCCACCTTGGTTTTTCACCACCATGTGGTCAATCCTAATGCCAAATCGGTAAAATAAAAGTTGCATAAGATGCATCCTCATATTTTTTTATTAGTGAAGAAAGAGTTGGAAAAACTCTTAGAAGAAGGATATATTTGATCGATCGACTATTCAGAGTGGATCTCTAATGTTGTGCTAGTTATAAAAAAGATAGAAGGAATCAAAAATTGTATTGATTTTCATGATATAAACAAAGCTTAACCTAAGGATGACTTTCCATTTCCAAACATTGACATTATCATCAACTCCATAACAGGTTATAAAATGCTTTCATTAATGGATGACTTTTTAGGGTACAACCAGATCAAGATAACACTAGAATACCAACACAAAACAATATTCACCACTCCATGGGGAACATTCTATTATCAGGGTATGCCTTTTATAATTAAGAATGCATGTGACACCTATCAAAGATCCATGACCATCACATTTCATGATATGATGCATGACATTGTTAAAGACTATGTCAAAGACATTCTTCGCAAATCAAAGACCAAGGTTGATCATCCAAGAATACTACACAAAATATTTGAAAGACTCCATGAGTATAAAGTCAAACATAATCCTAAGAAGTGTGATTTTAGAGTCACTTCAAGCAAATTGATTGGCTTCATTATGTCTCTCAAGGCATTGAAGTTGATCCAACCAAAGTCTAAGCCATAATAGAGATGAAACCATTGACTAATTTGAAGCAACTCTATAGTTTCTAGGGAAAGATATAATCCATTTAATGCTTCATATCATAATTAGTTGATAGATGCCATATTTTATGCATATTTTAAAGAAGAGAGTTGCATTTCACTAGGATGATCACTGCTAGGCATCTTTTTAAAAACTAAAGGATTATCTAATAAATCTACCTATGTTATTGCCTCCTCTATTAGGAAACCCATTTTTATTAATAGCTATTAACCATGCCCTGGGGGTAATTTCAGGTCAATATGATGATAATGAAAAAGAGCATGTTGTTTAATATTTAATCTATACACTGGTCATGTATTAACATAATTATATGCTCATAGAAAAGTCTATTTATCCATGGTCTTCATAGCTCAAAAAGTACACCATTACATGTTAAAAAATAAGACCATGGTTATTTCAAAAGTATATCCACTCAAGTATCTACTATCTAAAATAGCTTTACAAGGCCACATGGCTAAATGGATAATGCTTATAAGTGCGTTTGACATTGAGTACATCAACCAGGAAACCCATTAAGGGGAAATTTATTATAGATCTATTTGTTAAAGCACCCCTTACTAATATAGAGCCACCAACATTCCAATTTCTCAAGAATCCATAATGACAATCATTAATACACCTCCTAAGGAGTAACATTCAAAACTATAATTTGATCGATCATTCATAGCACATGGATTAGGGGCAGGCCTTTTATTTATTACACCATAGGGGAATATAATCCCTAAATAATTTAGGATCAACTTTATTTTTACTAACAATATGGCCAAATATTAAGCACTTGTTGTAGGGATTTGCCAAGTAGTATAATGGAACATATCTAATCTTAAAGTTTATGGTGATTTTTAATTAATCATCAATCAAGTTATAGACCATTTTTAGACCAAAGATGATAAGCTGGTTTTGGTCAACACTCTCAAGTAGTAGATTATCGACATTTAATTTGAGTATATACTAAGGGAAAGTAAAATAACCATAGAGGCTATGGCCACTATTGGATTTTTAATTTTACAAATAGACATAACTAAAGAGTACCAGTTACTTATCAAAAATTTGTTAGCACTAGCTCATGAACCTTCAACCATCATAATGATTTGTGATATTATTGATCCTAGCTCTATTTGGTACTCAGACCTTTACAACTACCTTCATGACCAGATTATACCACCCAACCTATCCTAAAATCAATCTAAAGCCTTTATCCACCAAACCACTCATTATAACTTACTTGGATTAACCTTTTACAACCATAGTTTTGATGGAACTTTATTTCATTTTTTAACTTTAGTAGAATCTACACTAGCATTATAGGAAGTTCACAGAGTATGTGGAACCCATACCAATAGGGTAGTCATATCTAAAAATCTCTTGTGTACTATTTATTATTAGCCCATGATGGACATAGATGCATCTACATATGTAAAAAAGTGTGAGAAGTGTCAAAGGCATGCTAATCTGATTCATGCCTTGGCCCAAATTCTGAAACCAATGTTGACATCTCGGCTATTTGCTATATGGGGAATCAACCTCATTGGGAAGATCAATCCCACCTCATCTATAGGTTATAAATATATCCTTACCACTAATGAATATTTCACTAAGTGGGTTGAATATATACCCCTCACTTATATGATTAGAAATCAAATTTCCAAGTTCATTTTCATCCATCTCATTTGTCATTATGGTATCGCTTTTGACATTATATCTAATAATGGAGGTTTACTTAAGAAAAAGGATTTAGAAAAGTTATGTGACAAATACAATGTCACATAACACTTTTCTATGACATATTACCCTCAAGGTAATGGTCAATCTGAATGTGGAGGGGATTTGATCCAAAGGGATTGATGAGCTAGTAGATGCCTCATTGGTAGAAGAAGATATGGCTTCATATTTTATGGTTAAGGGGTTGTCTTTATCTAATGAGGGTGTGATAGATGGTGGTAGGAGGATGTCATTCAATTGATAATTCATATTTCAAGATTAAAAGGGACTTGGGTCAACTTGTATAATGACAACCTGACCTTCATGGTCAAATTTGATGCAACAATGAAGGGTAGAGGGTACACAATCCATGAAGCAGATCTAAAGTCATCCCAACAAAACATTATACTAAATTTTAGCTTCCACTAAATAGAAGAGATCTAGGAGTGTGTGAGGTCCTAAGTGAATGTGAAGGACAATAGTTCCTAGAGTAGTGGCCATGGTGTCATTAAAGGATTGAAGAATGGCCAAAGTTTTAGACATGACATTATTTGGTAGTTTAAGTTGATCATAGGCATGGGAGGAGATGATATTAATACTAGCTCCCCCATCAATCATAACCCATTTGATGTGAGTTTAGTTTATGTAGGTAGTGATGAAAAGAGGGGGATCTAGGTCATCAAGGTAGATATAAGGTATTTATGAATCCTTAAAGGTGACAAGGATATAAATTTGGGGAGCACCAACAAAGGTTGCTAGAGGTTGAGGGTCTTCAAGTTGGACCTATATATATTTCAATACCTCTATCATTACCTGGCAATGATGAGGTGAGGTAGAAATCAATTTGTATAGGATCATCTTTGTCAAGGTTTGGTGAAGTTGTTTAAAAACCACTATTCTGATTAACTCAGAGGGGTTGGATTGAAAGGTACATAAGATAGATACCTTATATTTGGTTCAAGGTGAAGATGCATGAATTTTACTTGGTTGAGAGGTGGAATATGGGTATGTCCATGGGATGGATACTTTCACCTTCACCTTATTATTTTGTTGAGAGTGTGATCATGTGACCTCATGGATAGTATGGATAGAGGGAAGAGTCAGGGTAGGAGAGTGGTTTAGTTCTTTGTCACTCTGAGGTGAGAGTGGGGGAGCAGGTAGGCATCAGGTATTGGTAATGGGCTCATGGTAGGTTCATCTAATAATAGATCATCCTCATCATAGAGCTGATGGATTATGGTTTGGAGAGATTTGTAGTTCTCTATTTCATGCCTGGGTGTCTTATGATAGGAGCATACTTGGTGGTCATTATATCAAACTATTTTTGAACCAAGAGGGTCAAAATTTTTGATAGGAGGTAGGGTCAATTAATAATCTTGCATCAAACTTTATAAAATAGTTGAGTAAGACTCAGCTAAAGGTGGTGAGGGTATAGAGGTTTTAGCCTTAGTTGGTAAGATGGGAGTCATTTTGGAAATAGGCTTGGTAGTAGAGGTCTTGGGTAAGGTGGTATTATTAATTGATGATTTTGGTTTAGGAAAAGAATTTTATAAGTTATAGATAGAAGATGTCAAGGTAGATAGGTTGGTTATTGATGGATCGATGAAGATGGGTGTGTTAGAAAACAAGAGTGATGGCATAACCAAAAGTAGTGGTTGGGTTTTGGTTGATATAGTTGGCTTCCTAATCAAAGTAGAAGGATAAGGCCCTAGAATATGAGGCAAGGTTAAGGGTAACATAACTTTGGCCTTTTGACCTTTTGGTGGCTTTACCTCCTTGATTTATTTAGTTTGGTGCTTGGTTGGTGCGTCTAGTGAGCTTATCTCTAGTTTCAAGGATGGATGATTAAGGATCTTAGTAGGGAAGAAGCCAAGGTTTTTGGTTGGTTTGGTTGAAGTGATAGAGGATGATTTGGTTATTTTGGATTTGGTTACTTTGGATGGTTGAGAAATGGTTGGGTTGGTAGAGGTTTTTATTGGTTTGGTTGATATGATAATGGGTTGGATAATAGAAGTGGTGGGTTTGTCTATCAAAGATGTGGTTAGAGGTTCGTATTTAGTGATATAAGGGAGCCCCACTTTTTAATAAAATATGGCTTGATCCATGTTAGGTTTGGAGATAAATTCCAATCTCTAAACTAGTCTAGAGAATGGTTTATAGATCGATCTTATTTCCTAGGTAGTGGACTCAAAAGATAAACCCATAGGTTGAGAAAGGGGAACGGTGACCTCATCCTTTTCCTCAATCAAAGGATGTAAGGTTTGGGAGGGTGTTTCCTTTATGAGAGTTGTAGATATGGTGGTTTCTTCCTTGGGAATGATCTCCAAAGGGGAAGTGAATTATTCAATAGTTGAGGGAGGAGGTAAAGTGGTGATGGTTTCTTGCTCTAGTATCTCAGATGAAGGAGGGGTTGATGACTCTATTACCTCAGTAAGTGGAGGAGGTGAAAACATTACTTCCATAGTTTGGGTCTCTAAAGGAAGAGAAGGTAGTTCCACTATCTCAATAAGTGGAGAGGAGAAGAATAGGTAGATTGGGTGGTAGGTTCTTTAGCAATGAGCATGTCAAGAACCATATTAATGGTATAGACATCATGAGAAGACTCAGCTTTGTTTCTCTCTTTTTTGGTAGGTACATGATTGGGAAAAGGTTTTTTGAAAAATTTAAGGGCTTAGTTCAGAGGTGCATTGGGGTTGTCCAACACAAAGTGCCCCCTTGTCAATGAGGGTTTGGACAAATGTTTTTGAAGGTATTACACCTACTAATGTCATGCCCAACTACTTGATGGAAATCATATAGGTCATTCTCCTTATACAAGCTAGGTATAGGATGAAAAAAATCAAAATTTTGAGGGGGTTTGATGGGAGGAAGCTATATGATATTAGCTTTCAACAACTTCTCTAGGACTGAAGCATAAGATTCCCAAAGCAGAGTAAATTACTTCTGATTGTTTTGGTTCTGGTTATTTGTGATTTCATTTGAGGAGTTGGAAGAATTTGGTTGATTGGTAAATGGTGGAGGAGTGGTATTAAGGACAAATGCAATCATTGTTCCCTTGATCTTGGCATTGGTATTGGTTTGGTTTCTTGGTTTAGAGGAAGAGGCCTCATTCAATTTGAAGGTAGAGTTTTTTTTTCAACTTTAACTTTCCTTCATAGATGGATTTGTTTTCTAGATTACATGCCATGGTAAAATCTTTGTCAAATGTTCTAAATATTTGAACATGTAATGTAGATGAGATGTGCTTGGTACATGCTTGAGCAAAAAGTTATATTAACTCAGGTTGGGGTAGGGAAAAATAAATTTGATTGATTGAACTCCTCTAATGGGCTACAAAATTAGCAATAAATTCATCATCAAATTGTTAGATGGAGGAAAGGCTGGCAATGAAAACTTTCTTGGAAATGTTTATTGAAAAGTGATCCAAGAAATTTTGGGCTAGTTTGGTAAAGGAGAAGAGAGAGTGTTTTGTGATGACACTATACCAATCTAGTCCTAGACTAAACAGGGATATGGGGAAGGTACAGTGTTTTGAAAAGTTTGACTATGTTTTCCCATACTTAGCCAATTTTGAAATGTGGCAAGAAGAGATGAGTGAGAATTTTGATGGTGTTATATATTTCACATGTGAAGGTTTCAAGTGAAAATGATCATATAGGTTTGTTTATCTTTGAACATAGTTAATTTGTGCTAAATTTGAGATCATGCACTAAAGTGAGGCAAAATTTAAGTAGGAGCAAATTTGGTATGCCAAATAAATTTTGACATAGTTGGCTCTATGATAGAAGATTTTGACAAGGCATTTTAATGGCATTATATCTCACAAATGTGAAGGTTTAAAGATTAGTTTGTCATATGGATGGTTTTTCCTTTGAAAGGTCATCATGTGGTCCAAATTTTAGATCATATGTCTAAGGGCAGAAGAATTTATTAAGATTTAAAAATGGATACTTAGATAGATAAGCAAGGTTCCCATAGACATTTCTACACAAGTTATAGCTCAAGCAAGATCAGTGGTGCATGTTTCTCCAAGAATTTAGGAATTAGTGAAATGAGGATAGATGCATGATGTTTAATGATTGAGAAAAGGTACATGATAAGAATATAATGGTAAGTGTTTGTACAATTTGATCAAACAGTGAGTGTTGATAGTTAAAGCCCTAATTGATCCACAATGATCAATAGAGGTCAACATTTCAAGATTACATGAGATGAGGTCAAAGTGATAGAGATTTAACAATTGAGCATTGGAACCTATGTGTTAAAAGTTGAACAAGATTGATGAAGCATACTTGATTTTATTTGAGAGGACACAAGATGTGAGCATTGTGTTTGAGGTTTAACTGTGACCATATTCATTTGAATTTTTTAATTCGCTAAGGGAAACACCAGTGCTTAGTAAATTTTTCATATCTTTTGATAAAAGATGAACTTTGTCATGATTTAAAAATCAAAGTTGTAGAAGACTCCAATTCTCATTTGTAAATATAGATTTGAAGATATAAAAATATGTATAGTCAAATATATTGAATCATGTTTGTTCTAAAAGTGACCCAAGAAGGATAATTGAGCTTATATAAATATTGTTTCAAAGTCTCTTGATGAATTGGTTATTAGGGAGTGTTGTCTACTCTATGAGGATGCTCTGTGTGTATATTGGAGGTATGATCAATCTATATTTAGTATGAACAATGCTTAATAAGTTGAATATATGTTTGATAATGGTGTTCCTATATATAAGATCTTTGTTTGAGTTGTTTGAGCATATGTAGAGGTGAGCTAAGATGATTATGATCTTTTGAGGATGTCAAAAATGGAATAAGGAGTGGACCCATGTATTTTAAAGTGGTCATGTGTTCTTGTTTTGTTTGATGGTGTGCCAAATGGGTGAATAGCTGTCCATGAGACTTATAAGAGCTACAAGGGCCTTATTAGAAGTTGTAGCTACTTAAGGGTGACCCATAAATGTTATGGCCAACCTATGAAGATTATATTGAGATGTATCTTAATGTGAGAGATTCCTTAAGGAGTAAGGCATGTCTGATGGATAACTAAGTTTTTATTATCAAGTATGCTCTATAAATAGTTAAATCAAAGATGGTGATTTCTATATTTTGTGAGGGAGAGAATTATGTGAGAGAGAGACTGAGAAGGACTTGAAAATACTAGTATGTGAGAGAGTTGGAGAGCAAAGGAAATAAAAAGAGAATAAGTGTTCCTAGCTATTAGGTTGATGAGCAAAGATTATTAAGGACTATGTGTATCATCTGTAGGTCATGTTTTTGATGATACTATAGTATTCATGTAGTTTGAAGTTGTGTGAATAAATTTGAGTGTGCATATGAGGACTATTTGAGTGAAAAATTAGAGAGATTTTGGCATGCCTATGTGAGAGTCATATATGAGTTAGAGAGAGAGTTTATGCAGTTGTCATATAATCAAGAGATACATCATCAGGTGTTGAAGAAATCAGTTCTAAGGTGGAAGTGTTCTTTTCAAGGAGGGTCTAAATTACTTGATCTTCCTTAGGATTACTTTCTCCTTGTGAAACAAGGATTCACTAAAGACATTTGGTTAGAATGACTTGATCAAGGTTCTAGGTCAAAAGGACTTGATCATCTTAGGGGAAAGTGCTCTTTGTGGAGCTATTGTTTCACTAAAAGCCTTAGGTCAGAAGGACTTGATTAGTCTCTTGTTTGTGATCATCTTATAAAATAGTATTCCATGTGTTTGGAGGCTTGAGAGTGGGTTTTATTCCCCATGAGGGTTTCTCAGGTACATCTTGTGTTGTGTATATGATCTTGCATTATGTTCATTATTCACTACTATGAATGATTTGTATGCTTCATGAATAATTATTTTTAATTCTTAAGTATTTACAAGGGTTTGGAAATTGAATTGGATTATTTTCCACCATTGATTCACCCACCTCTCAATGGATTGTACCTATAACAAATCAACCATAACATAGTGATGACAAGATTAAAAAGGCCATAAGCTTTTGATTTATCCCAAACAAGGATGCATGCAAGGGAGAGCTATAGGCTAGGATAAGATGATTATTTGATAATATTAATGATTGGTGTAGATCAAAGCTAAAGTTGATTGATATTATGTAGGTGATGAGATCAAAGATATGGTAGGATCAAGTGACCAAAAGATTGAATTAGACTACCTTGCATTGAATCAATGAGCCACATTATGAGGATAAATTTATGGATTATGGCATGCCCCAATCGAGGGAGGAAAACATAAACTATCAATGACTAATTGACCAATTAGTGATAATGGAGAAAATATAAATGTTTCAATTTGTCAAGTCTAATTGATAGGTACAAGTGATTGAAGATAACATTAGGGAAATGATGATGAAGATGATGATTGATCAATAAACTAATTAATATTATATCTCACTAATTTTACTGATGCAAGACTATGGGATGAGGATGGACAAGAGAGATAGTCGTTGAAGTATCCTTATGCACTAAAACATGGCCAAGTGTTGCCTACATAGTCTAAAAAGACCTCAGGCCGATATAGTTCCCACTGGAGGATAAATGATAATGATAAAGTAGAAAATTATGATGAGTAATATGATTAGTGATTATAAGATATGACTTAGATGATGAGCTAAGGATAAAATATGGGTTGCTAGTCAAATGGATTGTAAGGATTAGATTAGGGATGATTAGATGATTAGATAAATGATGAAGGTGTAAGTGATTAATCCATAATAGCTATCATAAGGCTCATCATAGGCTAAGTAATTTGGTAAATATGGCACTTGGAAATATGCCTCATGATATAAGTATGACTAAGAGGACATTGTGCCAAAGCGTATGGGCAAATGTTGAACTTTGCATCATCAAGGGAACTTATAAGCATTATTGTAGCCTTGGGTGACATCATAACATCCCTATCCATTGCCCAATAAATAAAAATATATGATTCAAGAATAAAAGGAAACAAACAAAATATAAGACAAATAAGATATATACATGATGCAAACAAGTCAAACAACACAAAGCATAGAAGTAACATACACAAGTACTAGCATAGTGTCATGTTGTCTTGTCTAATGATGGGATGAGTGATTGGGTTGGAGGAGGATGATCATAATGTGATTTTAGACTGAGGATAGGATTGGATTTGAATAGGATGATCATGATTTTAGGATTAGGACTTGGATAAGGAGGGTGTAAAAAATATGAGGTGTGATGATTGGCGATGAGGTTTTAGATACTAGTTTAACCTAAAAATCAAATATAAAATTGGTCAAAGGAGTATGATTTAAGAATGTGGTAAATAAATGTGAAAATGAGAATGACTAAGGGTTACCAAAAGGCAAAACCTTATAATAGTCCAATCTAGCAAGAAGATTAGGAAATGATGGGATCAAATACCTTTCACACTAGTAAAATAGTGATTGGATGGGTGCTAGGTATGAAGAGGTAATGATAGGGAAGTGATGGGATCAAATACCTTTCATACTATCAAAATAGGGATTGGATGGGTGTTGGGTATGAAAAGACATTGATATGGAGGTGATAGGTGATAGATTAAATTTTTTGACAAGGTTATTGTTGATGCTTAAAATTGCAATTGATTCTAATCAACAACAATGGGAAGTTTCAAGCTGTGGGATATTGCGGCTTGAAACAACCTCCAAATTTTAGAGAAGTTGGTCTCTTCTTTTGTATCAAGTGTGGGGGGGGGAAGGATAGAGAATTTAAATAGAAATGAAAATGTAGGAAATGAAACCTTACTATGGATATGCACCTGAGTGTAATTCTGATCCTAACCTTGAGCACAGTGAGACTATATGTAGGATTCAATTACATTTAAGAGTAGACAAGTGCATGATCAATGTAAAAGATCAAAATAATAGAAATAGAGGCTCATAACAGAGACTTCTTTTGCTGAGATATAGAAAATGTCAACAAAGGCATAGTGTTCAATCTTCTTGTAAGAATCTTCCAATCACATAAGAGGTGCAGAAAACATGTACAATTATGTAGAACTTCTGACTCAAGAAAACAAGACAAAAGCAAATGACATTCATAATCACAAATCTAGAAAATCTACAGTCTAGACTACTTTTGCAAATGACACAAATAATATCAACAAAGGCATAGAGTTCAATCTTCTTAATTCATTCAGCCACATAAAAGGCACAGAAACATGCATAGTTACATCAACTTTACAACTCAAGAAAATGAGACAAAAGAAAATGATATTACTTGATCACCAACTCCAGAAAGTCTCCACTCTAGAAAAGTCTCCTCCTCCTTTATAGCCTCAGATTTTAGAGATAAAAGTGTGTCATTTAGTGCATTCAATGCCTTGGATGTATTTTGGTCTTATCAGGAAGGGCCATGCTGGAACGAGATGGTTGTTCTGACTGTGGCATGTTGATTCATATCTAGTACCACTTCCCATGATTGAATTTCCTCATTTCATCACCTACTTAGCCATGCAACTATCCATTCTTCTCCACTTACAGGGGACAAACAGACAACCCTTTTAATGTTTGCAAGCTCCAAAAATCTACCCGATGAACTATTCCATCTACCAAAAATAACTCCCACTAAGTTTCCCTCCATCTCACTTTGTTGCAATAGATACATCAAACACTCTGTTATGTTGAAATAGGAGAGGACACTTAGTCAATTTCCTAACATTCTCCTTATTACTTAGAAGGCACCAGAGAACAACACTTGGCACTTTCTGCCTAATTTATCAAAGGCACGCGGCTCTCTCTGCTTCTCTTTAGCTATGTTGTAGAATTATTCGGGGCACATATTAGGCTCCTATGGATGGTGACATTTGGCAGCTTCTGTAGACCCTTGGAATAACACCCAAGACCCACCACAATATTTATTTGGCAATGAAGCTTGAAGATGATCTCTCAAGAGTTGACACGTGGCGGCCTCCATCATCCTTAGGAAGATACATGGCATCTTCTGCTTCTCTTACTAGGGGTATGTGGCATCTTCTGCTTCTTTCAGGATTGGAGTAGAAAGGGGCTCAAAGAGTGACACTTGGTGCCCTATGCCATCCTTCGGTACTTAAAAAAAATGATGCCTTTCTACCTTTCAAAAAGGTACTGGTTCCTTTGGATTTTTGGGGCACTCCCTTGAACTATCTAATGAACCAAAATGGTTCAATGGTTCAACAGTTCAACACTGTGTGCCATTTACACTTTAACAGAGGTATTGAACCAAAGCATTGAACCAAAGTCTCTTAGATGCCGACACGTGGTGACTTCTACTTTTCTCTAAATAAGGTAGTTTAGGGCCTTTCATGACTGCCATCTGGCACTTTTCACTTCTTCCTGCTACTTAGCTTGTTGAAAACCTTTGCCAAAAAATAGATGAAATGTGGGTGCCAAAATGAGATGTAGATGCCCACACATGGTGCATTCTTGTTAGCTACTATTGGATACGTGGCACATTCTGTAGCCCTCCTAAAAGTTATGAAGAGTTTCCTAGATGATGCCAGTTGGCTGGCTTCATGGTTTGAATAGTGACACTTGGCGACCTCTGCTTGAATTCAACACTTAGGCAAAAAATGAAGTGAAGGAATCAAAAAAGGGAAAAGATAAACTGTGCTCAAAATATGCCACTTGGCAGCCCCCACTGCACTTTGATACTTAATGGAAAATGAATCAAATTAACCAAACGCACTCTATTTCAAAACTCTGCTACCATGACCAAGGTATGCGAGAAACAAAATTGCAGTGCTCGACTAAAAATTTAAATGCAACATAGAATAAAAATTTACTCTACAGTTACTGGTGACCCCCAGGACTTTTGAGCATGCTCAAAAAGAAACACAACTCTCGCTCTGTCAAAATTTCATAGCTTCAAAAGTGTTGTCTAGTAGATGGACCATTTATGGTCAGATAACCCTTGCTTGTTCTGTAAGTCAGTGAAGGCTAAATCAAGGTGACTGATATTCTTGTGCAAAAAATTCTACAAAATTTAAACTGTAGCCTTTAAATTGAATTCTAGCTGGGAAACAAGAACCAGAACAAATTCAACTTTCGATACCAAGGAATCATCCTGTAGGTCCTGGAAAACTATTTGATCCTTTTATTTGGCTAGTAGCAATGGTTCAATTTGATCAACCATTAGCACCGTGTTGGAATCTAGAAATGGAGAAGGAATACCTAATTACACTAAATCATCAATATGTTGCCTCATCTCGTCAATGTCTTTTCTCATGACTTTGAGAATCTCTTTGCAATTGTTGGTCGTGGCATTGCAACTGAGCACCTCATTGACTCTTTTCATGGTGACCATTCTGTTGGTGATACCTATGGCTGCCAATGTCGCATCTATTGCATCATAGAGCTTCTACAACAAGGTTTGGGAGTCTATGACTCTATCAGAGACTGTAGCCAAAGTGTTCTTCACTGAATCTTCCACCTTCTCACACAATTGTTGTGTGTTGAGAAGGAAGGTGAGAGATGGCCTGAGTTGAGTAAGCTCTGAGGAGATTCTTTTCCACATTGATTCATAGAGCTCCTTTACTAGTTGTATCACTCTGACACCTTTTGGCTTATTAGCCAGCTCTAGCGTCAGTTGCACCACTTTTTGCTACTCCACTTAGAACTGGGCTTGAAAAGTTGTAGCCTTATTTTGTTCATCCAGCAGCTTATGTTGCAATTGAGTGACTTGCAACCGATGTCCTTCGACTCTTCCCTAAAATGTTGCTTTCTCCTACCTAAGGGCCATTGCTACATCCTTTTCATGTGTGAGCTCTGCTTTTAATGATTCATTTTGGGCCTGGACTGCTCGGTGAGTCTGAAGGGAAATAGTATCTTACAACTATTTATTTAGGCTTGCTATTTCATTATCTTTCTTATTTACTTCTTTGACTAAAGTGTTATGATTTGCCTTTTCTTTGGTCAAATTGGCCTCCATCTTCTATAGTCTTCTTTATGTTTTCAAATAATCCTCCGTGACTATAGAAGTCGATTCTATCAATAGCTCGACTGTGTTTATTGTATAATACTCTGACTACATCTACTCGCTCAACTTGATGATGTTGGGTGACAAATGGGTCACCGTCAGCTGCTTCTGAATAGGTTCAAATTATGACCATAGGTGTGGGGAAACCAAGGATTTATTCTCTTTAGTTTTCTTTTTTTGCATTTGGGCTTCTCTTGCCTTCTTGACAGCATCAACCTGCATCTAGAAGGTGGAAGGGGATGCAATGTGTCCTCCCATAAAAGGATATCCCTGTGGCAGGCCATATTGAATAGCTAGTGGTTGGCTATGGGTAAGCTAAAGGGGCATCTTTTTTGGAATAGAGGTGGATAAATGAGGTAACATTAGGGCTTAAGGCACCAAGGATGGGGTGAAGGATGAAATGGGGATGGCAACAGTGGTAGGAGGTGTCATTTGGTTAGGTGGAGGCATCACATCGACTGGGGAAGGAATAGACTGAGAGGGAGGAGGAGTAATACTTAATTAGGGGGGAATTATAGTGCTCTATAATTGGCACTATGAAGGTTCCTCTTCCTCCTCTAATTCCATTTGTAACTGCACCCTCTTTCTCTTCCTGGGTGTCTCTAACTCTAGCTACATCTGCTTCCCTTCCACATCTACTATTGCCAGTGGTGCTTGTGGAGAACCAGGGATTTCAATCACTTTTGATGATGGGTAAGCTTTTAGTAGTGAAGGCACAATGCTCCTTTGTTGTTCCATGGTGCTAAGAGGCTGGGGCCAAGTTGATGTAGTGACTGCAGCTACAGCTTGCTCTAAGGCCTGTGGTTGCTGGCTTGGTCCCGCTCTAGCTTCCTGCCCTATATCGAGTGTCAGTAATCTACTTATTTCTAGGCTAGATGCAAGGGAGGGATGGCACTCATCCCAGAGTTCCTCCTATCTTTCATCTGAATCCATTCTTCCAAAAGTATGGGTGGTTTGAGAGATTTCTTGCCTATATTTCCAATAGGCTTCAATCTTCTCCACATCCCAATCTTTGTTCTTCAATGTCCTTCTCAAACTAGAAGTCATCCTGACTTTGGGATCATAATCCCTCTGCTTATCATAGAAGGTTTCCCATGGCATATTCTATGGCAAGGGCAAATATATCAATTCAACATAAAGACCAGGAGCATCTTTGCTAGGGTATTTTTTGGTCTCCCAAAAAGGGCAGCCTTCATGTGCAATCTTGGCCCCAATCCTATTGGTCCTTACCTAGGAAGCTATGAAACCATTTGGGTCATAATCTCATTTGTCTTCAACTAGCAGGAACCTTAGGAATGCCAATTTTCTTAACAGTATAGTCTCAACATCTCTGGCTTCCAAACTCATGTTGCCTACCATCCACGAGAGATTGTACATTTTTTTCTTCTTCTTCCTAGAGCCATACTCGTTGTCGACTATTGACACCTACCTGGTGACTTCCAGGAATGCCAACCTAAGAGTTAAGGTCTTTGGTAGCAACACTAGTTCCCCACAAAATCCATGAACCCTAATGATCATGTGGTGGGACCCAAAATAGAAGTCACACGAGATTGGACAACTGACTAGGAGATTTGAAACACTTGGAAATAACCTATTTATGACAGGTTTAGGGCTAAGGAAACACAAAATGGGGGTAATGAATAGTTCCCAAAAATCATACAGGTCACTAGTTTTTGATAAAACATGTGTCCATGCAGACACAGGAATGGTCTTTTGGGGGTCAAAACCTGGGTCGTACAAGTTTAGATTCATATGTTGGATGAAAAAGTCAGGGTTCTAATACAGTATGAGATGGAACAAATAAGAGGAATACCTGAACACCCCTTTTGATTTGAACTAGGTCAATTGTTCCACTATTGAAAAGGCGATGTGCTACAAGAATTTAAGTCGATACTCCTGCGTCTTGTCGATTATCTTCAGCTTGAAAAGGATGGCCATTTGTTTTGCATACACTGCTATGTCATCCTTCATGCCAAAGATGAGACCCATCACTGATAATGCATCTTGGATGGCTTGTGTGAATTGGCCCATTACTGTAGGGAGCTTGGGTACCATAGTATAACCATCAGTCATTTGTAACTCAAACCTCAAAAACCTTGTCTAAGTGTTGACATTTACCCACATTCTCTGCATCCTATCAATAGTGGGGAATGTATCAGGATTGTCATAATGTATGGCTAGCATGTCCCTGATAGCTTGTGGTGTGATCTGCACCATGAAGGGACCCTATTGAATGTTGTAAGATGGTGCATGGAGCAAGTCTGCACATAATTCAATCAAGTCAGGCCATGGATGCATAGCTAGGAAAATCAACTGAGCCAGTTGTGAGGTCCACATCTTCATGCCAAATGTCTTGTATTACCCTACTCTAGCCCTTTGAAGACACCTCTGGTGTGCCCCTTCTCTAAGAATCTTGCTATTGGTATTTTTCAAGATTCAGTCCATGATCCCATCTATGTAATCCTTTACTTTTGATGGGTCACTGGCTTGACCAACTCCCAAGATTCTGGTTCTCGGATAGGTTCTTGATGGTTGCATAGGAGCTGAAGCATATGATTTACTAGCAAGCAACCTATCAAGAGATCCAGATGTCCTAGCTCCTTATTGTGAAGATGATTCTCCTTCCATCTCTATATTTTTTATCTAATACCTGGTATGAACCTTGTGTAAGATAGAAACACTCTTGCTGAAGAAAATTTTACCAGGAGCTAACAAATCACAAGGAGTAGGATATTTTTTGCAAGTGCAGGAATGCTTGAGAATTTGTAAACTTTAAATCTTGCTAAGGGATATTTATGGCCCTATCAAGTCTCAAATAGCATTAAATTTAGATGACTGTTAGCAGATCCTACTCAATCTTCAGGGAACAGTGAGGTGGACACACTATGCAAGTTGCGGCACAAGGTACCTTAGATATTTTGAAAGATTTGGGAAGCATTCAATGCGGCAAAATTTGAAGAATTAAAAAAACTTTTTAAGCCACCAACTCTATGTTTAAAACACTTATTTAAAAGGAAAGTGAGAAAAAAAGAATAGAAAATTAAAAAAATGAGGGAATGGGAAACTACCTAACTCATTAATTAAGCATCTTTATTTCCATCCGAGATCAAAAACAAAATTTCTAACGTCTCCTTCATGACAAGCCAACTTTAGTTGCCATACAAGTGATTGAAATAGGTATATCTTTGGTGAAATGTCCTCTATATAGGCCACACGGATTTGCCTGCATTTGAGTGAGTATGAGTCAAACATGCTTTTGAAATTCATAAGCTCTTCTTGTTCTTGAAAGCCCATCAAATATCAGCTCCTCATGCTGTTGTGTCTCATCAAGAAATCGATGGTTGTTGGTTCTCCACTCTGTGTCTTTTGATATCCATCATCTTTTGGCTTATCTCCTTCTTCCTTATTTTTGGGTTCCATTGCATCATCATGCTCCTTGATGACTTCAACCTCTTGAAAGGATAAATTTGAAAGCTGGCATCCCCTCTGCACACTTAGCTGAGTCTCGATGTTGTCTTCTCCACATCTGGCCAATTCATGGCCTCCTTGAAGGATAGTGTAACCTATCCTAATGACTTGATCAAGGAAGTGTCCATGCTCCTCCATATCTTCTTGCAAAGTGAGAAAAAAGTCAGAAATGATCTCTTCCTCATCAGAGGTTAAGGCAAAAGCTTGTGATTTGTCCTCTTGTTCATCAAAGGGGGCACCTATGGTGATTTCTTCCTCATCTGCACTCATGAAATCTTCTTGACTAGCCATGAACTGAGCATATTCCTCCTTCTTTCTGCTCCATGATTCCATTATTTGATTCCAACTCATGACCTTGTGACCAAAACTTTTCCCTTGGGAAGAGGTATCAATTTTATCTTATTCAAGATCCCTAGCTGGTTCATGATTTTCCTTCTTCTAACTCAGAATTTGGACATCATGTTGAGAGATCTGAGGATTGGTAGAGGAGGTATTTTTTGGTGTAGGCTCTTCTCTAAGGTCTAAAAGATCTAACTCTCTTTCTCTAAGCAATCTCATCTTTACCTCTAATTCCTCAACTTGCTTAGCTAGATTTTCTTGAAAGAGTCTTTCCTGGAGCTCATAGGAATCATCATAGAAGTGGGGAGTGCATGAAGGCTGTGGTGAAAAAATAGTAGATTCTTGAGGAATGGTGAGAGGGACTTGAGGGGGAAGTGAGGGTTTGGAGTCCACTTCCTTCACTACCAATATAGACTTGACATTATTGGGGAAATAACCTTGACAGGTTCGATTTGGCTCATGAGCAGGGGTTGCATATATCTGATATGAAACTTGTGGCAGTGAATGTGTAGGTTGATAGACTTGGTAAGGCTATCTCTCATGAATGCTCAGCTTCTCTTCTAAAAATGCAATCAAGCCACACACATCCAACATCTCATATGTAAGCCTTTATCAATTTGCTCTTTCAATGGGATCACATTCACTTTTAATCAGATCTACTACATTTCTTACTTGATGGATGACATGATTAGGAATTTCTTGGCCACATCCCCTTTTGTTGTCAAGCTCCAATACATATTTTTTATATCCCAGTAATGTTTTTTTAAAGGTGGAAATGAGATTAGGCTGAGCAGACAGGGCATAAGACTGGTATAGTTCATGACAGGGCTGACGCTGGTCATATCGGACCTGTGAAGGGTGAAACTCATGACCATATGCATCCTTATTGCTTAACGTGATTCCACAAGAAACTTGATCTTGATTAAAAATATATGAAGGAGAATAAGACTCATAGCTATGAGTAACATAATTATACATACCAAATAGTGATTTCTTGATGATACCAAGACTACTTAACTAGCTGATTCAACTCAGAGTCACCGTGGGTGTTGATAAAATAGAAACCTTCAAAGGCTAGTTGGCTGAAGAACACACCAAAATTCTTCAACTCCTTGAAAAATTCATCCTACTGAGCATGCCAAAAACTATTGATGCTTAAAAATGCGCTTGATTCTAATCAACAACAATGGGAAGTTTCAAGCTGTGGGATATTACGGCTTGAAATAACCTCTAGATTTTAGAGAAGTTGGTCTCTTCTTTTATATCAAGTGTGGGGGGAAAAAGGATAGAGAATTTAAATAGAAATGTAAATGCAAGGAATGAAACCTAACTATAGTGATGTGCCTAAGTGTAATTCTGATCCTAACCTTGAGCACAGTGAGACTATATGTAGGATTCAATTACATTTAAGAGCAGACAAGCGCATGATCAACGTAAAAGATCAAAATAATAGAAACATATGCTCATAATAGAGACTTTTTTTGTTGAGATACAAAAAATGTCAACAAATGCATAGTGTTCAATCTTCTTATAAGAATCTTCCAATCACATAAGAGGCACAAAAAACACATACAATTATGTAGAACTTTTGACTCACAACTCTAATATCAACTCTAGAAAATCTACAGTCTAGACTACTTTTGCAAATGACACAGATAATATCAACAAAGGCATAGAGTTCAAGCTTATTAATTCATTCAGCCACATAAAAAGCACAGAAACATACATAGTTACATCAACTTTACAACTCAAGAAAATGAGATAAAATCAAATGATATTACTTGATCACCAACTCCAAAAAGTCTCCACTCTAGAAAAGTCTCCTCCTCCTTTACAGCCTCAGCTTTTAGAGATAAAATTGTGTCATTTAGTGCATTCAATGCCTTAGATGTATCCTGGTCTTATCAAGAAGGGCCATGCTAAAACGTAATGGCTGTTCTAACTACGGCATGTCGATTCATATCTAGTACCACTTCCCGCACTTGAATTTCCTCATTCCATCACCTGCTTAGCCGCACAACTATCCATTCTTCTCCATTTACAGGGGACAAATAGACAGCCCTTTTAATGTTTTGTAGGCTCTAAAAATCTACCTAGTGAACTATTCCATCTACTAGAATTAACTCCCACTGAGTTTCCCTCCATCTCACTTTGTTGTAACAGATTACACCGAACACTCTGTTTTGTTGAAATGGGAGAGGACACTTAGTCGATTTCCTAAAATTATCCTTATTGCTTAGAAGGCACCAAAGAATGACACTTGGCACTTTCCACCTGATTTATCAAAGACACGGGGCTCTCTCCGCTTCTCTTTAGCTATGTTGTAGAATTATTCGGGGCACATATTAGGCTCCTACAAATGGTGACATTTGGCAGCTTCCACAGACCCTTGAAATAACATTTGGGACCCACCATAATATTTATTTGGCAATGAAGCTTGAAGATGATCTCTTGGGAGTTGACACGTGGTGGCCTCCACCATCTTTGGACGTGGCATCTTCCACTTCTCTTAATAGGGGTATGTGGCATCTTCCACTTCTTTCAAAAATGGAGTAGAAAGGGGCTCAGAGATTGACACTTTGGCAGCCTCTGTCATCCTTCAACACTTAAACAAAATGAAATGACACATTTTTGCCTTCCAAAAAGGTACTGGTTCCTTTAGATTTTTGGGGCACTCCCTTGAACTGGCTGATGAACCAAAATGGTTCAATGGTTTCAATGATTCAACATTGTGTGCCATTTACACTTTAATTGAGGTATTGAACCAAAACATTAAACAAAAGCATTAAACCCAGGCATTGAACCAAGGTCTCTCAGATGTCAACATGTGGTGACTTCCACTTTTTCTCTGAAAGGGTAGTTCAGGGCCTTCAACAACTACCATATGATGCTTTTTGCTTCTTCTTGCTACTTAGCTTGTGAAAACCTTTGCCAAAAAATAGATGAAATGCGGGGTGCCAAAATGAGACGTGGATGCCAACACATGGTGCATTCTGCTTAGCTGCTATTGGATATGTGGCACATTTTGTGGCCCCTCTTAAAAGTTATGAAAAGTGTCCTAGACGACGCCAGTTGGCCAGCTCTGTGTTTCGAAAAGTGACACTTGGCGACCTCCGCTTGAATTCAACACTTAGGCAAAAAATAAATTGAAGGAATCAAAAAGGGGGAAAAGAGAACCCATGCTTAGACCTACGCCACTTGGCAGCCCCTGCTGCACTTTGATACTTAACAAAAAATGAATCAAAATAACCACCCACGCTCTGTTTCAAAACTCTACCACCACAACCAAGGTATGTGGGAAACAAAATTGTAGTGCTCGACTGAAAATTTAAATGCAACGTAGAGTAAAAATTTACTCTACAGTTATGTACATTGATAATTCTTAGGTGAAAAGGATGATGAAGATATGAAGGGATGGGTGACCACTTGGCTCCAAGACTAAATGTTTCACCCAAAGATGAAAAATGGAAGATATGAGATGGATAATTAGATTGTTGTGAAAGAGATGAATGGTATAAACATGGATGTGATTAAGTGATTAGGCATAAGACAAGACATCATGGACTATTTTTGGATTTTTTAACTTTTATGATTTTTTAGGTTTTTTTTGTGATATGTATGTACACTATACAAATGGAGTTACTAGCAAAGGGAATACCAAGACTAGAAACTAGGACAAACATAGAGGGAATGATGGATGATTGACAAGAAGATAAGGGGGATGTGGAAAAGGGGATGAGGACCAAGGGAGAAGGATTAGGGATTGTCAATGACCACACTATGAAGGAACTAGATATTTACTTGTCTGAGTGTTCATTAGATACCAAGTTGATTCCAAAACATTCATCAAGACACCTTCTATTCCTTTATGATGGTCAAGATGAGAAGGAATAAAATATGATGTCATATGATGGATTGGATGGATTTATGGCATAGATAAAGGTTGATAAGGTTACTGACAAGGGATGGGTTTGAGGATAGATTATGCCCCTAAGTGTTGAGGTAAAAATGCAGATAATAGACTATTTTATCGTGATACCAGAAACTAGTTTTCATCATGGTACTTTCCCAAGGTGTCAGACGATTAGTTTTAGCCATTGGAGGATTTTATTTTATTTTTAACTTTTTAGCACCTCCATTTATTGGATATGTGTACAAGATGTAAGAATACTAGCACTTGCTAGATTTTTAGCCAACTCATGTTCTAGATATATGTCCTATTAAGATCATGTTATTGTTAGTGTTGGATGTATTAAGGTTCTTATGACCTTTGGTGATTCTTACTAGAGACCCCTCTAGATATCTAGACTAGGTGTCTTCATCACCTCTAAGATAGAAAATACTACTTAGGAGGGTGATGTGAGGCATGGATTGGATTAGATATTGATGTTGATGGGAGAGTAATAGGCTAGAATAGATGGTAGGATTGTAATAGGATGGTGTGATAGGTGATAGGGGATTAGGACTAGCAGTCGCAGACATTGTTGGAGATGTTATATGTTCCACATTTGATTGGTGTCATGTGAAAAAATACTTGAAGAGATTGAAGATGCTTTAACTTTATTGTTTATCTTTGATCTAATTATGTGAAGGATTATCAATCATGCTAATAGTGATTTTGATATCATTTTGATTTTTTAACTGGATTATATCTTGATTGTACCCTGGTGCTTGATTTTGGGATTGACCATGGGAGACTAATTTTTGACTTGATATATAATGATGATTTTGACTTTGATAGTCCCCTAGTGCTAGATTCAGGGCTTTACTAAGAGAAGACATTTTTTTGATTAAGCCAATGATTTAAATTTTATTGATTTTGACTGATGGGATCAAAGATGATTTGATTATCATGAGTGACTTCTGGAGTTTGGTATTGGACCTTTGTATTTGTGGCACTTGTTATATTACTCAAGGAAAGGTCCAATGATCTATGTTCCTATTCATCCTTATGGAGGGAGGTGATTAAATGATCATTGATAAGAAAAAAGGGGTCTATAATGGATGAAGCTGGGAGACTTGATGTGATGAGGTCAATAAGTGGTGATATGGAAACATGATATTCATAGGGGTTACAAGGAGACCCAATTTTGACATTAGATAAAATATCCTCAAGATCAATAAAAGGATCAATAAGATTAAATTTAGTAGATGCATCCAAAGTAAGATCATATTCACCCTAACTATCTTTAATAAATAAAGCTTGCAAGAACTTTGTAATGACTTAATCATCTTGATTGGGATCAAAAGATATGCCCAGTGATTGATTAGAGGTATTCTCAAGATATGCATTATCATAATTTACTACATTATCAATGAGGCATGATGTTTTTGATGAGGAAACTGATTTGGATACTAGTGTTGAGCATGATCCTGATGTAGACAAGACTTGTGTTGACTCTAATGCTAACTCTAATGTATAAGATGTAATGCTTCTAGTAGAAGATTCATTATCCGTAACTGACCTCTCATTAGGGGGTTTTTGATATGGTGAGTGAGGGGGAGATGATGGAAGAACCACACATATATCATGTCTTTTCATATTCCTTTCATAAGAGACTCTGACTAGATATGAGCTTTTTTTTCACATTTAAGCCATGTCTTTCATTTTGTTAATTTTGGTCTTATGTCATGCTTGAGTCACATTTTTTCCTATTCCCAATTATTTGTATCCTTCCAAACCTAACCCCATATCATCCAGAATACTCTTTCCATGACAAATCCATCCCCCTAGGCCCCATCATCTTAGGACAATAACACCACACTTGGACTACAACATCAATGCCACTCCTATCCACTTTAAACACTCCTATCTAAGGTCATTTTGGGATCCAATAGTCAATTTCCTTCACTTAATGAATCTTGGCCCCTTTCTTCAGTTTGCCCCTTAATTTTCCTAATGTCAGCTAAATGCAAACAAAGTTCTAAAATTTAAAACAATGAGTCTCATATATAAAATACTTCACAAGCCATTTCTTATATAACACCTACTACTTTGGCACATTACATAATTAAAATCAGTCAATGTTATAGGTCAACATTCTACATCACACATAGACTTGCATGCTTGATCAAAGAGGGGCCTAGGTGAAAGTTCATTCTTGCATTTATCATGCACGTTGATTATGAAATTTCTCTAAGGGAGAACTACTAAGACCCTAGCTTGAGGGTTTATGTAGGCAGTGATCAGGACAATATGGGTTCTAGATCGTGCGATCATTCTTCCCCTAACCTAATTTTTCCCCCTTTTACTTTTGATGCATTATTTATTTACATATGTGTAGATAGATATAGGGTTTGGAGATTGAAATGGATCTAAAATGATATCTATCAACTTCTAACCTCTAAAATTTTGTACATAAGGCTCACACTGAGCAACGAACAAAACCCAAAAAGCTCAGATCTTGTGGACAATAGTGGTAGAGGTGGACTATAGCACCAATAACACTCCTATCTATTTTTGATGCTCCTATCCAATCATGAAATGAAGTTTAGATCTAGATTCATGACATAGTGTCCCAGTTTTGCATCACAATTTATAGCTCCTGAATCATTCATTTTAGTCTATTTTTAGATAAAAAATTTTCTCTTCCTCATCCAAATTATTTGATAAAAATTTATATTTTGTCATATTAAACTATATTTTTTCCCCTTAATCCAAACCCTTTATTGTTT
Source organism: Torreya grandis (assembly GCA_037957365.1). Lineage (NCBI taxonomy): Eukaryota > Viridiplantae > Streptophyta > Pinopsida > Cupressales > Taxaceae > Torreya > Torreya grandis. The sequence goes on from JARHVA010000573.1 coordinate 1,125,540, forward strand.
AGGAACTAAACACTACTTTCCCAAAAATAATAAAACATTTGGTGAACCCAACTTACTTCAAACAAATCTAAAACCCTAGGTAACCTTAGGGTTTTTCCTTCATTTTTTTGCAAAAATTTAATTTCAAAATTCTGATTTTTATATAATTTTTTATGCATTTATCCTCTTAAAAATTACTTTTAGAATTTAAATTATTGTAATAATTTTCAAAAAAATTAAAACCCTAACCAAAAACCCTAGATTTCCAAACTAGGTCCTTAAACCCTAAGCCTACCTCCCTTACAATTTTTAGAAAAATATTCTAGAATTTTGTAAATTATTTAGAGTGTCTAGAATATTTTCAAATTTTCAATATTAATAGTTACTTGGTGTAAATATTTAATTTCAAATTTCTGATTTTTATATAATTTTCATGCATTTATCCTATTCAAAATTATTTTATAATTTAAATTATAAAAATAATTTTCAAAAATTCTAAAACCCTAACCAAAAACCCTAGATTCCTAAACTAGGTCATCAAACCCCAAGCCTTGCAATTTTTAGAAAAATATTTTAGATGTTTTGAAAATTGTTTAGAGTGTAAAAAAATATTTTCAAAAATTCTATGTTAGTAGTTAAATACACCAAATGAATAAACTAGTCATGCACTTCCAAGTGAACCTCTTATTTTATGATAATTTACTTCCATCCATGTGAACCTACTCTCTCTCTCTCTCTCTCTCTCTCTCTCTCTCTCTCTCCTCGCTCTCTCTCTCTCTACTCTCTCTCTCTCTCTCTTCTCCTCTCTCCTCTCTCTCTCTCCTCTCCTCTCTCTCTCCTCATCTCTCTCTCATCTCTCTCTTCTCTCTCTCTCTCTATCTATCTATATATATAATATATATATATGTTCAAAAATATAACAATATAAACACTATAAAATCAAATTGCCAATGCATAGTTCAAATAATGCATCTCATGCTCTCAACTCTAATTTATCAAAAGAATGTCTAAATGATAACTATCTTATTCTTACTTCTCATGTTGAAAATGAAAATAATGCATACACTCCATCCATGGATAACATAGATGCACATAATCTTCCACATTCACATGATAATTTATTGCATTATAGAAAGGAATTGAATTCTTCTCTTACACCTCCCTAGAAATTATAGAAGTGATAATGAGTATGATGGTGAACATACAAATGAATATGAAAATGAGAGTGATTATGAACAATATTTCCATTATAATAATGCATGAAAAAATGATGATTATTATGCACATAGTGAAGATGAAAATGCATCTCATGCCTCTAAACTCTTCCCTCATTCCTCCTCTCAAACATAATGCGCTCCCAAATGTTGTTTCTACTTCTATGCATGATTATATTTCACATAATACACATGTTCATGATAATAAGCACATATTCTACTCTATTAGAATGTAATTCACTAAAACATAATAATACTAATGAATCTCCCAAGCCACCCCTCACTATAGTAGAACCAAGTTTCTCACTCTCTTCACCTAAAGAGAAGGTAGCCCACATCCCTCTAGTAAGGTCCAAGTTACCATTACTCCCAAGGTTCAAATGAGCACACCCCCCTCTTTATGATCTAATTGCTAAATGTAGCATTCCCGATCACTAAAATTAATAATCAAATTCAATGATTAAATAAACCATTACAAGATACTAATTGTACCATCCTAGGAGTTTATCTCTTTGATTCATACAGTTGGTGAATTACAACACCAAGTACATCTCCTTACCTTGGAAAATAATATTTATAAGTCTTAGATGGATGAAAATGATTTACATAATAATCACATTTGAATACATTCATAAAAGATTCATTACCTAAACATTTCTAGATACCATCATTGCCTCACTTTTATGGAACTGGAGACCCATTCGTACACCTTCAAGCCTTTCAGAAGGCTTTGCCATCTCATGCGAGTCCTTTGATTCTACTAAAGTTATTCTAGCAGACATTAGTGGGGGAAGCATAAAATTAGTTCTTTCATATACTCCACTTTGGCTCCTTGCACACATATGATTATTTAGAGGAGACATTTCTTAGATATTACATAGAAAACATGGGTCATCATGTTATAAATGAGAAACTTGCCATATTACATCAAAATACTTTAGATCTAGTTAGTGAGTATATCTTACAATTCAATACTCACATGTTCAGATTGATATATAAACTAACAAATTTAGAGATTCATCATATCTTTATTAAGGGGCTTCATTAACATCTCCTCGAGCATTACTATATCAAATACAGTCTTCTTTCAGGGACTTATGCTATACAGTTCTAGATTTGGAAAATAAATTGGGATTGATTGAGGTAGATTTAGTTAACTGAATTAATCTAGATTTCACAATAGTACCTATATCTCCTATCATCCATCATTCACCATGTCCTAAACAAGATAGGAGACCATAACTAGTAAAGTAACTAGTTAAAGATAGAGAACTAGTTTCTAGAGCACAACTCACAATATGTACTATAGAGAACAATATCAAAGCACCACTATAGTTTGATGCAAATCAAGATAGCTCATACGTCATATTATCAACATTTTTAGATATGAGGTTAATCACAATTCATTTTACTCATCAATGAGATCCACATCTCCTACAAAAATAGCCACATCATCCCTTTTGTAACTATCATCATATCTGTGGACACAGATATAATGATTGTTATGGATTCAAAGATTGCATTAATAGAGGTGTTGATAATGGCATCATAACATTTACATAGGGGGGTACCAATATCTCCTCCATCATGGAACCTTAGACCTCATTCTTCCATGACTAAGTCATCCTAGGATATTTCTTTACTAGAATCATTAGTCGTTCATTGTGAGAATAATATGGGTTCTAAGATAGAGCCTCATAGGAGAACTCCTATTCCACGTATTCATAAGGTTTAGAAACCATTCCAATGAAAACAACCTACATATAGCACTGTAGTTTGAGGAGTACATAGTGTATTTCCATATACATATCTACAATAGTGATAGGCATCACAACATAGTATCGCTTAAGAGAAATATCCACTATGACCAGATTTTCTAGGTCTTATCTCATGTAGCAATACACTACATTTAAGATTAAATGAACCCACATAATAGAGTACTACTCTAGAGAGATATTTACTTTATTCAAATTTTTAGGGTCCTATTTCACATAGAAACACACTATAATTGAGATTAAATGAGCCCCCTAGGTTTCAGCTCTATCTCAATCTATTGCTTAGTCATACACATCATAATAGAGACCACAGGGTATACAATTATAGACAAATTAGCCTTCTTCACAACACATAGTTTTGATGGCACATCTAATAAAGTTACATTTTGTATAATCTCCAAGTATACCTATAGTTACTACATAATAGATAGTATCAGATAAAGAGCATATTCCTACATAGCATGAGCAATATGGGCACTTGTTCAATTAGCGATCAAGGTTTAGAGTGATACGACATAGGGTGATATGACACATATTCATACCAACATTATTTCATAGCTTCACTGAGTGGGGAAATGATGGAGCCAAAGGTTTAGCTAGCCTTTATATTTTTGAGCCACTATTGGGTAAGTAGTATACACAACATGTTATCTTACATCCCCATATACTAAAAACTAACACTCCTAATTCCTAAAAACTATCCATAGCCAAAACTAGCTTATCAAAATAAATATTTTACCAACATTAAACCAATTTAGTTCATCCAAACAATTTACGAATTACAAAAACCAACAATTTTTTTTGCTCACATATATTTACAAACCAAATAAAGTTCTTTACTTACATACAAATTGAAATAAAAACCTAGCATCACACTTAACAAAACAATCAAATCACATATCCTAAGTACCATTTTACCAAACATACGTAACCTCAACATCAATACTAAATCAACTACTTCTAATAAATAAATTGCACTAAATATACCAATCTATTCCAAAATCCATAAAATAATATGCCTAAATCAAAATCAACCCAGTATCCATATATATAACCAAGTTTTCAAATACATATACATCATATCAAGATATAATCAATCATGAATGGGTGTCATGCCCTCACTCTTAGTCTCACTCTCTCTTTTAGTACTAGTCCCATAGTCCACTCTCGCACTCAATGGCCCTACACCTCCTTAAAATCCCAAATGCCTCTTACAATGGCTCTCTTGCTCCAGTAACCAACCATGCTCCTCACACAAGTTTGCATACTATATTTGAAGATCCATGTAATAATCTATAATCCATATACTCACTGATCCATAATCAGGTGGATGCATCTTATGCCTATCTAGGTCATCTCTCTCTCTCACTACCCTAACATATGCAACCATAGATATAGTATCCCTATCAAAAAAATGAGCATAAACACCAGTTGTAACTGTCACTCACTCTATCAAACCCTCATCCAAATCATCATCAAGTACATACTATATAAGCACTCAATGATAGTGTCCCAATACTCATCATCTCCACCTCCTAACCTAGTATGTGCTTCATCTGGATAACCTCCCACTCCATCTACACATAAAATATACAACACTATGTTAGCCATATTCTTTCAAAATAAACTAAAATAAACACAAAATTTTACATAGTTAAAATATAACCAAACCTTACCTCTCATCATTTGGATTGAAGTAAGATCCTCATACTCAGGGGCATCCCCTCCATCAATAGGGTACAATGGATCCCAATAATGCCTAGCCAACCATGTGGTATATACCTCTATAAATCCAACATCATCTAAATCAAGAATATCTATAGCCATATCTCGCACATCCAAAGGTAATGGTGCTAACTCAGCCTTAGTAGGCCTCTCATGAGTTCCTACCCTCATTGGTGCTTGTGCTCTCCTCACCCACACCCATGCTATTGAGGGTGTATCTTGTGGTACCCAAAACTATCTAGTTACATGCTCATAATGAAAGCATTCATATCTAGTTTAGTGGTCATGTAACCAATAATTGACCCTCATATACTGTAACTATACTCCATTCTCAAGCTACCCAAGGAATCCTCTATAGGGCCTCCATATGATATCCTAAGCCACCAATCTATCTAAAACTTGTATATAGTGATCTATCCTAAGAGACTAGATAGCTAATGTACTCATCCACCACTCCCTTGGTAATTATATCAACTACACAACTGTTATATGCTCATAAGCCCAATAATGCAATAAAATAGCCATACTCACACCACCATTGAATGCCTCTTGAGTAAACTAGTAAAGATTATCATAAAAGTGGGCAAGCATAGTCCTACCCCATGAGACCACAGTGCCATATACCTCTATACTACACACAATCTTATGCATCCTATATGTAATTAACACCCCATTCCCATTCATAGCAATAAATGAAGCCAATAACATGGCTAACCACTTTCACAAATGTGGAACACTCAATTTCACAATAAATGACAATAATACATTGCTATCAATGCCTCTTTGATGTATACTTGAGGGCACACTAGCAAAATACAAAGATGCATAATCAATAGCATTAGCACCCATGTCATCCTATAAATTCACATGATATCCACTAACTATCAATTTCAAAATATAGTACACATCCTCTAGAGTAATCATAATCTCTTTAGTATGAATCCAAAAACTACATGTGTCTGCATTCCACCTCTCACATAAGGCAATAATCAAATACCTATCCCATTACACAGTGCCTAGGTCACACACATAATCCAACCCTACCCTATCCATTACATCTCTCTCATCAACTGAAAAAGGTAATAATCTTAGTGTCTCCATCATTTGACCTCTATATAACTCCCTCATTCATACCTCACCCTTAAAAAAACACCAAAAAGAACATATATATCAATCTACCATAATAAGAAAAATAGCCAAGCTACACAATAATAGGCAATAAATAGAAAACTCAAAAATCTAGCCCTATTGGATAATGACACTATAAAAAGGATACCAATGCTAGACATGAGTACTAAAACTTGGATAGTAGTGTTGAACCCTAGATAGGAGCACTAACTCCTGGATAGGAGTGCTAGAACTAGTCGAAAATTTCCTAAGACTCTTAAAGTAGCTCAAAATCATCTAAAATAGGCTTTCAAATAGGCAAAAATCAAGCATTTTAGTTACTTACTAGGTTAACATCACCATCAACCTCCACTTGGGCTACCAACTGCTCAAATTGGGTCATAGTAGGTGCTCATCTCCTCGGTATATCTCCTACTCTAGAGCTCCAAATTTCAACCCAATCAACGTGTAAATGAATCAAGAATCAATCCAATTTTCCTCTATCAAACAACTTTCTCATTCCAAGCAAAACACCATTTTCCCCATAATTATAACCCCATAGCTCCATTTTACAAACCATTTTATTTCATGGATTCCTAAAATCCACACCCTTGACATCACGTAAATCTCACTCTCTTACTATATCATCTACCTACTATGGCACACACACATCTCTATACCTCTTTTATACATAGACATATAACTCAATCCTAACCAATCAAAGCTCGTTCAATTTTCAAACAACTCAACCTAATCAATCAAACAAACTTTCAATATCCTCACAATAAGCTAACCTCATTTTTACTTACGCCACTAGTCATCACTTTTGGCTCAACCTCTTCTATCACAGATCTCATCCCTCTCCCCAAAAAGGGGGCATCATTCCTACTATTCCTATTCCTACACTTATCTTGCATGCTTATCCACTCTCATAGATGGATACACCATGGTTCATACACCTCCAGTATTCATATTATTAGATTCAACTCAAACTAATCAATGTATATAGTGATTCAGACTACATGAGTCACTCAACATTACATATGACATTCAGAGGGATACACCTTTAGTTTACAAAAACATAGACTATTCATATACAATGGTTTAAATCATATAGATCCATAGTGATTTTAGCTTATAGATACATAGACTATTCAGATACAGTGGTTCAAAATATATGGATTCATAGTGACTTTAATATAGATTCAGACTAGATACCAGATTTTGGGGACATGTACACACTACATGTCTTACACATACAGCTTCATACAACATGACACAGTTATAGTACCAGATAGCAAATTATAGGCATAGTGCAAAGCACAATGTTTTGATATCCAATTTTTGTACATGGGGCATGGCATCATAGGTCATATCACATATGGTTATATAGATTACTAGATTATACATATGCATCACTCACATAACCATATTTGGGGGCATGGCATAGATGTTCATGTTCTTCACCATCCAGGTTTATATAGATTAGAATGGTAAGACATACCATTCTCTTGTTGTACATTTACCAGAGTTTTAGATTACACCCAGGTTATCACCAAGTTGGACCATATGGCTATCTGTAGTGGTTGGTCATAGCATTACCCAGACCCAAACTATACAATTTTATGTAGGATAGAGGGCAGATATTGTTTTTGGGCCTCTTAGCACTTCTCAGTTCTATTTTAGATTATTTAGAGTGGGGGGCATGACATATTTTGCTCTTCATAGTATGTGTGGGACAAAGTGTAGACATTATTTTTTATCCTCTGAGCATTTCTCATTTTTAGTCAGATTCAGCATATGGGGAAAGCATTTCCCTCCTCCATGATTACATGGATTCCACTTTTAGATTTAGTATAGGGGTATCCATTTCAGGGATTCCTTTTTTTTCTAGGCATTATTCATCTCTCCATCCACTTCTCTAGCCAGGAAGTGAGTTAGACTCTTTTTCAACACACTTATCTCCACATATATAGGTTCAGGTACACATTTTATTTTATTTATTTTACTCTAGTATATCATTTCATTACATTACTAGATTAAAAGGGGGTAAATATATACACCCTAAATTGGTCAAACAACCAAACATATCATATCTTTTCACAGTCCTTTCACAGGGGATTCTGACTGGAGAATATGAGCTTTTATTCACATTTAAGCCATGCCTTTCATTTTATTCATTTTGATCTTGTTTTATGCTTGATTCACCTTTTTTCCTATTCCCAATTATCTATAGCCTTCCAAACCTAACCCTAGATCATCCAGACTACTCTTTCCATGACAAATCCATCCCCCTAGGCCCTGTTAGCTTAGGATAATAGCACCACACTTGGACTATAGTGCCAGTGCCACTCCTATCCACTTTTGGCACTCTTATCCAAGGTTATTTTAGGATCTAATGATCAGTTTCATTTGCTTAATCAGTCTTGGCCCATTTCTTAGCTTTTCCCTTAAGTTTCCCAATGTCGACCAAATGCAAACAAAGCTCTAAAATTCAAAATAATGAGTTTCCTATATAAATGAATTCACAAGGCATTTTATATCTAGCACTTACTACTTTGGCACATTACATAATTAAAATCAATCAATAATATAGCTCAACTTTATGCATCACACATAGACTTTCATGATTGATCATGAAGGAGCCTAGGTGAAAGTTCATTCTTACATCTATCATGCACATTGATTATGCACATTCCCTAAGGGATAACTACATTTGATATGAGACCCTAGATTGAGGGTTAATGTAGGTAGTTACTAGAATGGTAGGGGTTCTAGATCATGTGATCATTATTCCCCCAACCCAATTATTTTCCCTTTTGCTTTTGGTGCATTTGTTATTTGTATGTGTGTAGATAGATATAGGGTTTTGATATTGAAATGGATCTATAGTGAGCTCTATTAACTTCTAACCTCTAAAATTTCATACACAAGCTCACACTAAGGAAGTAGACAAAACCCAAAAAGATTAGATCTCCTAGATAACAATGAAAGAGGTAGACTACAGCATCGGTGTGACTCATATCCACTTTCAGTGCTCCTATACAATCATAAAATGAAGGTTAGATATAGATTCATGATAGTGTTCCAGTCCTGCATCACAATTTCCAACTCTTGAATCATTCATTTTAGTCCATTTTTTGATAAATTTATTTTTATTCCTCATACAAATTATTTGATAAAAATATATATTTTTTCATATTAAACTATATTTTTCCCCTTACTCCAGACCCTTTATTACTTAGGAACTAAACACTAGTTTCCCAAAAATAATAAAGTAGGATTAGATAAATATAGGCCCACAAAAGTGTTCATGAGTACTAGGTTCATGGGGAATAGACTAATATGTGATGGTTGATTTGCTAAAGATGGGGGGATCATGGAAGATGTATGTGGTGTCTTAACCTTGTCTTGGAAGGGGAAGGGCTTGATCATGATCAAGAATGGAGTCTTGGCATTCCTCTTCTTGTTCATCATAGGATATAGACTCATCTAGTTCATCCTCAATTACTATGTCACCATGGTCAATGAGGCCTTGGACATAATCTTATAAATTATGAAATAAATTAATGGTATGGCTCCAAGTTTGGTGATATGCATAATATTTATTAGCTTTATACCCAAATGGCTTAGGCTTGGTGAGATCAAGATGTTGCATGGGTGGATAGACCATCATGTCAGTAATGACACATTATTAGAATAGGGATTCCAAGGACATAGGAATGGGAGCATAAGGACCCACTTTAAGTTGTGACTTAGACATGGAAGCATTGGACTTGAGGTTAGATGATTATTGATGTGACTGGGTGGATGGACTAGAAGTAAATGAGGTGGCCAAGATTGGATTCGATATGATAGTGTAGGAATGACTAATGGATGGAGGATTGGAATGGGATTTACATGAATGGGTTTGAGCTTGAGGTGAAATGAATTGAATGGGATCAACACCTTCAAGGAGTGGGACACCCATCTTAAGAAACCCTAAGATGATCTCAACCTTGTTGCCAAATATGTATTAGTCTATGAGAATGGGGTCTAACTTCATGGGGATAGATGATAAAGGATGGGTGAAGAAGTGGGTTGATGTAGAGGTGGACTACGAAATTTATATAGTTTATTGAAAAAATTAGGTTTGAATGACTGAGATAGTATGACAGGTGGTGATGTGATTGAGATGAATGAAATATGATTGAGGTGATATAGGACTAGGATCAGATTTGAAACCAATAGTAAAATAAGTGCTAATGACCTATCAATAATGCCTCATTTTCAAGCTTGTAAAAAGATTGGGAGGAGATTGATGGGTGCCTAAATGCAAACTAGCAAGATAATGATTAGATGGGTACTAGTTATGAATAGGAAAGATGATAAAGACAAGATTGATGATGATGGGTTTGATAGATAGAAACCAAAAATGTGGTAAGATGCTATCATGATACTAACTAGGTATGAGATCTGACCAGATGATGAGTGATAGTGGACTAGAGTGGTAGGATGATATGGATGGGTAACAAGAAGACTAGCTCAAACCTTGGACTAATTTACTCAAGATGGGATGGGATATGATTATGTGATAAAGGTGATAAAGATAATGGGATTAAAACAAGTATAAGTGTAATGAGATGATGATGAAATGATACGGGTAATTTAAATGATGCATGGATGGTTTGTACATGGGTGTGACCTAAAGAGCCAACTAGGATAAGATATGATGAGGTGACTAGGTGAGGACAAAGTCAAGACAAATGAGTGACTTTAGATAAATTGGAGATATGACAAGATGTGGACAACAAAATGTGATGTGATGTAGCTGATGGGGGTATAAACAATGATGAGTGGAGATGACTAGACTAGGATAGGATGAAGACAAGTTGGGAAATGGGAGATAGTATGAGGCATTTAAAAGGATGTACAAAGATAATATGTATAAGAAGATGATGATATAAGGATGTACAAGATGATAGAATGATGTGACAAGGATATACAAGATGATATGTGCAAAAGACCTAGATAGGCATGTATATGTTTGGGTAAAGGCTAACTTGGATCATAAATAGCACTGGTTTAGCACAACACTCACCCAAAAAAATATAACACAAACCTATGACTAATAAACTCATGGGTGTATAATTTGATGATTATACCATCTAATAGCTTTGTGAGTGAAGGTGTAGGTTGGTAACTCTTTACAAAATTGATTGAACCTCTCGATCCCATCTACACTTAATGGCTTTTTATAAATTTATCATGCCTCATGTAACAAAATGTTTGTTACAACCAAAAGGTCCTATGCTAGGTTTACACAAGGTCTCTAGGTGCATCCTTAATATATACAAAGGTATATTGGGGCCCAAATCCATATAGGATGTTGTCTAACCACCTTGTGTATTAGAGCTTAAACTCCCCTCACTCCATGGAACCTAATGATATCTCTCTTGATATTTAGATTCCACTAGAACATGGAGTTTGGTCTAGTGCGTGATGGTGAAAACCACATCACTAAACCATAAATAAGAAATTAGGGAGGGTGTATAGGTGGTTTTTTATCCTCTAAAAATCACTGTAAGGATGCAAGGAGGATATCATATACCTCTATAGACCTTGGGTAATAAACATGTAGACAAAAGTATTAATTAACTAATTAAGATTAAGATGTGATATATTTACAAGAACAAAAAGGTAGACAAGAATATATAAGATAAAATGAAGATATATATATATATATATAAGTCAAAAGGAAAAAAAATAATATGTCAAAAAAGGAGTCTTTGATAGGTGGACTACAAGAAAGATATTAGTATTTTTAATTGGCACTTAGAACGAGGTAACCTACAACACAAGAATTAGTAGTTTGATTGATTTATTGTAAAACTACCAATTGCCTATAAAACTATAAATACATAGTAAAAAATCACATCTAAAGAGTAAAAAACCACAACTCCTGGGCAAAACCATAGTTTTCAAGTTGATATCTTTTAAAAAATAGATAACCATGATAGTTACCTATAAAACTACAAGAGTCAGTGCAAAACTAGAACTTGACTAGGCAAAATTACAATTATCACTATTTTGAGATTTACAGTTTTGTGATAGAGTACAAAACCTCCAAATTTGGCTTTTTGGCAAAAAAAATCTATTCAAGTTATGATAAGTTGCCTAGATGCCTATAAATGTTTATGACTGATTAAGTTGATTACAATATATTAAATTTTTATAAACAAGTATATAGTTACTTGTTAAAAATACTATACAATCAGAAAAAAAGAAAGTGCTTGCAAATAGTTTTACCTTATGGATCTAGACTGACAAACCAACAAGAAAAATTAATTTAAGATGGAAAAATTTGAAAAAATGACAAAATCATTAATCGATATTTAATATCATTATTTATAGATCCAAGTCGTGATTCCTAAAATTTTGTAATTTGTGGTTTTGCAAAAGAGAGAAAAGGGGTTATTGGTTTTCTCTTTAGGAGTCCTCCTTGCCTTGGCCTCCCTCCTACTGAATATATCAATCACACAGTCATTTATATAGAGTTACAAAACCCTTTTGTGGTTAGCTAAATTTTTCCTTCTAAATACCCAAATGATTGAAATAAGATGTGAAAAAGGGGATATATGATGTCTAGATGACTATTGACCCCTCCAAAATAGAAAATATCAAAAACCAAAGCTATAGATCAAGGGATAAGGAATAACAGTTAGTAATTTTGTCAAAAATTGTAATACCATGACTCTCATCACAATACCACTATTCATAGGTCAATGTCACTAGTCTAAGATTAGTGATATTGCATCTTAGGGCTCACGTGCTAAATCTCTGACTGGATCTATTTTATACCTAAACCTTGCACACAAAGAGATAAGAATTGGGTTTTGTAACACAAAAATGTTTAATGTGGGCATAGAGGGGGTTAAAAAATGACAAGTAATAATCAAAATGTATTAATTTCTTTTTGACATCAATCCCCTAGAAAACCATGATTAGATATACAATATTACAACTTATAAGTCAAAAATCATGATTGTCAAAATAACGATATTGCTTAAGCATGAAAAAATTGAAATAATTTAGATTGCTAGTGATGAGGCAAAATCATGACTAGGTATGTAATGTATCTATTAAGAGTGTAATGTCATGATTTGTAAAATCATTGTATTTCACAAGCGTGTCAGCCTGCTTGAGAGAAAATTGTTAGGGGTTAAACAAAATCACAAGTCTATGGTCAATATCTCTATTAATGATGCAATGCTACTACTTTCAAAGTAATATTATTGTAAAATGGTGTCAACCTACCAAAAATAAAAAATATGTTAGCATCTACAATTGGCATTTAGTGCAAAATTATGGTTCATGGGGAAAAACCATGACTAAAGGGTCATAAATACAAGTGCAATACCACTGATTTCACCTGTAAGTGCAAAATTTCAAAAATCCAACCATTATCTTATTTAATCATAACTGTAGACTTCAAAAAAGAACCACTAACAAGAAAAAAAATTAAAATTGGGAGTATCTTCCATTGTGGTTGCCAAAATGTAGGTGGAAATTTGAGCACAAAATGGATTAACTATGTAATTCAAACCCAAAAATCAAACTACCTTAGTAGGGTCAAGAGCCATTAAGACTAAAATAAACCATTCAAAACAACACTATAATCTTAAATCTAAATAATCCAAACGATGATTAAACAAATCAAGAATAAAAGGATTTGATTTATTACCTTAGACTCAAAATTTGGACATGGTGATTGCTTGATCATGGATTGTTGATGATGAACTCAAGGATGGTCTTGATTACTTTAGGAGTTGGACATGGATTTGCTAGTTTATTTTTATATCATTGAGAATTGTTTTGATATGGATTAATAGTCTATTTATAAAAAATGTGGAGGGAAGGATCAATGGCTGATATTAAATCTTGGGCCATTAAAATTCATGGTTGAGGATTGTTTAAGGACTTTAAAATTATTTGGAAGCCTCTAAATTTAGAGGCTTCTAGAGAGGAAGGATGAGAATAGAGAGGATTATAGAATTAGAGAAGTCTAAAATCCTCTTAGGTGGTAATGAGGATTAGGTAGGGGATTAGATAAGGATTAGGTAGGTGATTAGGGACTAAGGGTGTAGGAGAGCCTAAGAGTAGGCTAGTAGGTGGGCCATGGGAATTTAAAATTCCCAAATAATAGATAAGTGGGTATTAGAATAAGATAAGGGATTTAGGAAAATTAATGAAGAAGTGGGGTAGGACTAATGTTGGTGAATGAAGAATAATTAAGGAAGATAAATGATTAGAAAGGGGATAAATTAACGAGATTAAAGGAGATAAATTAAATAAGCATAATTAGTGTTGACTAATAGTAATAATAGTGATGTTAAATGAAGCGAGCAGATTTAGGTGCACACAAATATATCTTGAATTATAAATGCATTAAAATAAATATATTATCAAAATATCCCTTCTCATAGGTCACTTCATAAATTCCTCATCAATTGACTCATTTTTCTACTTCTACTATTCCATCTTCCCAAAACATATGTTATCAAATGTTCAAAAAGCTTATATTGATTTTCCTCCTCAAACTTTTATTCCTTCAAATTCTAAAATTTTTAGTGCCTTCTCAAGATTTTTCAATATCTCAACATAATTCTAGAATTCTTCTAGTTTAACCATCCATTGCTTCTAAACTTTCTCCCATTGTTGTTAGTCCTTCTCTTGTTTCTTTTGTTACAATTTTCTCTATGAATTCTCCTTATATTCCTATGTAACCTTCAAAAATGACCACAATGATGCATACATTGTGTGATTTATAAAAACAAGTTAAATTATTATCTCAATGGTTTGAAAATCCAAGTGGTATGGTCACTTCTCATGATATACTTTTAAACCATTTGACTCATGATATACTTGTTTATGTTTTTCCAATCAATTTTTTTTTGTCCTAATTTTACATTATTTAGTGGAAAAGAAGACCTTATTGGCATATTAGACCATTTTATGCCTATTTAATTGACAATGTTTATGATGATATTTTGTTAAGTATGTTATTTCCAAGATTCTTGAGGGAATATTCCATTGATTGCTTCTATACCATAGGTCATTAGGATCCATACATTAATTTTCACCTCTACTTGGTGATTTCATGGCTCATTTTCAAATCAAGATTTCCTGTAAATTACATTTGTGAAATTGGATCAACTTAGACAAGCTTCAAATGAGTACATCAAAGATTATGTGCATAGGTTCACAGCCATCATGGTAACTAAGATAACTTGTCAATTGCTAGATATGGAGATTAGAGAATTTTATCAATATTATACTATAAATTATGAAATAAAAAATAGCTTTCAACACTTATACATATTTATATGAGATTTTTTATGTGATTAAGGTCTTTTAATTCAAAATTTTAGAGAAAAATATGCTTAAAAATAAGGTCAATGCTCCAACTAATGTAAAATTTCAAAATTAAGAAAAATTTTAAGGCTAGAAGCAATGACTATGAGTTTTAGCATAATAATGATGCCAAGAAAATGATTGATTTTATAGATAAACCATCTAATAATTTTGTGTTACCTTAATAGAAAAGTGTAGTGTAGGCAATCTACAAGATTAAATGAAAATCCACAAAATGTCGTGAAGAAGTTAACTGAATAAAACATGATTAGTTTACCTATATGTTTAACCTTAAATTTGGGTTGTGGGGATTTAGGGTTAAGAATATATAATTATGTCTAACACAAGGGTGATAGACTAATTTATAGCAAGCCAATTAATAGAGAACTTAGATAATTAATATTATGACTTTATGCAATTAAGATTGTTAAAAATAGTAAAGTACAGCTATTGAAATTTATTGTAATAAATAAGAAACAATGGTACTTATCTAGTATATTGTGTGCATGTAAATCTAGATTGGAATCAAGTGTAAAATATGTAGGATAAGTATTTTATATCAGTTGTTGGATTCTATAAATTATACTTATGTTACCGTAAACACTATCATCGAATCTAAACTATATTATTGCCATTAGTGTCTGACTATGATACAAGTGTTTGGTATAAAATAATGATTGGATCTAGATGTAGCCAACTTCACCATTATTATTTTCTATCACATTTATGATTATGTATTTATAACTAGGATATAGGTTTTCAATATTCATTGATAGATCAAACCCTAGTTCTTCACCCTTCTTCACCCTTGGAATGAGTTTGCTAAAAAATGGTTTAGTAGGCCCATAGTATCGAGCTACCATGAATAACCCTTTATCAATGGGCATTGCCTACATATATAATACTCCAAGTTAGGTATCAAACTTATGTATTTCTCCCCTATGTGTTGGAAATTGTGCACACAAGGGTGAAATATTCTATATAAATATGCATTCAATGATCTAGCTTATAATTTGAAAAATATCACTCATTGGCTTCTATTTGAATGCTTCAGACCTGTGATATGATTGCTCCTATGATTGATATGAAAATAAGAATAAATAGGGTATATGAGAGTGTTTTTGTAGTTGATTGATTTATATTTATTAGGTGTTTTCTTGGTATTTACAAAATGAATAATGAGAAGGTTTAGACTTGTATTTATACTACACTTTTTGAAAATATCTCATGGTAGGGTTCAATAACACAATTAAGTTGGCCCATGGGTTTTGATTAATTTTTAATTTGGATCAATTTTGGCTACTAAACACCAGATAAGGATATAGACACTACCATTAGTGGTAGTATCCCTCTATGGTTGGTAGTGTTCAGAAGGCTATAAAATAAGCATGGCTTTGAAACTGATAGTGAATGATTTTTATCATGTTTTAATCTTTTTATATAGTACAAGAGATTTGGGTCATTATAATTATATGGATTAAACTAAGAGATAAGTGTTTAGGAATAACGAGATGGAAAAAGCAAGTATTTTGATAGTAGAGATATCTATAACTGAAGTGTAGAGCCCTTATTGATATTTATCAAATATACAAGACTAAGATGCTATAAATATTTAGTTTAGTATCTACATTCCCCCTTTGATATAGTAATGCATAAGGATGAAATTACTAAATTAAAGGAAATAAATATTTAACTAGATGTGTATATCACACATTGACTTTTCCTAATCCCATTTTTCATGATTTGCTAGTGTAATACCTATAACCAAAAACATGTAATAGTATAAATCAATGTATATAATCTAAAATTTGAAATAACTAAAATGTTTGAAAAGAAATAGAGCAAAGAAGGAGTACACTTGTGTGTCAATGCAACCATGTTTCCTCTTGATGTTTTGACTTGATAAATATGTTTCCTTATGAAGCATTGGAGGTAAAAAAGGTTCAGACCTAAACCTTAGAGATTTGAAGAGGAATATTGGGAGGTATTATACCACCAATCCAGTGTAAGGATGATTTTTGACATGGCCAATGAGATAATTATATCTCAATAACACAACTCAAGTGTGAATATACATAACCTGGTGAGGGTGAGTAATTAAATCGACTCATCCTATAAATCTAGTGATATTACATGATTTAACCACTCTAATCTATAAATCTGGGGAAGTTGAATGATGTAATCACTTCAAGATATAACATGTACCCACTGCTACAATAGAAAAGGCTCAATAACAATACATATTGGTGTAATCGATGCATCCTTGTGATTATTAGAATTGGTAAATTTTGAAATTTTTGGTGCAATATCATGGGATGTGCACCTATTATATGTTTGAGATAGAGTATATGTGTCATAGATCTAAAAAAATGTGTTTCAAATCTGTGTAATGTATAATATCTTGACCCAAGCATATATATAAATCATGGAACTAAATTGGAGTTTTGTGCAAGTGTGGAGGTCAAGTTCTTATGGCATACCCCATTGAAATATGAAAATACTTACTAAGTGTATAAATGTGGAGGTCATGTTCTTATGACATGCCCCCACTAAAATTTGTAAATTGCTAAAAAAATGTGGAGGTCATGATTCTATGACATGCCCCCAATGATATGCCCCCCCCTTTTGAGGTGAAGGAAATATAAATTGGTAGGTACCTTACCTCAAAAGGATAAGGTAGTTGTATAATATATGTATGAATCATGTATCATATGGGGATAACATGTCAAAGTAGATATATCAATTAGGCTCTGAGTATGTGATCACATTAAATCCTAATATGCATGATATATATCATGGCAATGTCTAGAGGGTAACAATACAAGCTCAACAATCAATCAAGTGTACACACAAGATCACTCAATGTATTTTAAAGGAATGGTCCAAGGAGACCTCATACAAGGGGCATGGCCAAATTTTTCACAATTTAAATGAATGACATATTTAAATGTCCAATCCCATAGAATGACATTCAAATGTCCAATCACATATAATAGCACAAGGGCCAACATGAAAGTAATATATTCAAATGTTCCAAAATAAAGACAATATTAAGCAATGTAATACACTAAAGGAAGTTAAAAATAGATGAAGCATAATCAACCGACATAAGCATATTATAATTTTCCATGCATATATGTGTTAGCAAAAAACATTATGTAATATAGCATATCAAGTACACTTTGAAATATATAAACATGGATATAGACATGTGTAAGAGTTATCATATAAGCTCAAACATGATAATGTATAAATAATCATAGAGGATATGTAACATGTATCAATCATGATCAAAGAAGCATATACCCCCAACTTATTATATGACATGAGTAGAAGAAAGGTCCAGCATCTGAAAATGCATAGATCATGTGTCTGGGTATGCTTGTATTACACTCAAAGATGCATGAAACATATGTGTATATATGATGAAATTACATGTTATATAATAACATATATTCCAAGGAGATAGTAAAATCTAGGAATGTTGAATATTTTTATATTTTTGAATTATTTGAAAGTTTTTGTATTTTCTTAAATATTTTAATTTTTTGTATTTTTTTAATTAGATGCCTTCAACCTTAGGTTGGATATTTTTTTTGTTTGGATTATGGATTGATAAGTTAAAATTTTGCAAGGCATGTTCTTCCTCACAATTTACATGTGTATTAGAAGAACTACCTTTATGTGGTACATGGATCAATTTTCCATCATTGGAAAAGGAGATACCTTGTTGATTTTAGTCAATTTTTTATTCCATCTGGTATTACCAAATATTTCCTAATGTAAATGCATATTTTTATGTGTGTGGTATAACCCAAACCCTTGTTTGAATTAATTTATGACCACAAGTAATTGGTATTATGATGTTGCCTTAGGAATCTTTCCAACCTCATTTGTTTTTGAATTCCTTTAGATCAAAGACATGTTGTTGCAAATGTCTTACAATACAAGCGCTTTTTGTTTATGTAGGATCAATAAGGTTATGCCACAAATATACACTATCCATGAATAATGTGATTGTTAGATCTTATTTGCGTGGATGTTTTTTTTCCCCAACTTAAGGTGTTTATTTTGGATGTGTATCTTGGTTTAGTCATATAAAATGTCAAAATTGATAGCTTGAGTGTGGCTTGTGACACCAAACCCATAGGTCTCTCTTGCATGCTCTCTTGGCCCTTCTAAGTACCTTTTTGTTGATTCCTAATCATCTATAGACTTTTGAGACCTAATTCTAGCTCAACCAAACCCCATTTCCCATTCTTATTCCATCCCCCCATGTCCTAAACCTATAGGATTGGGGTGATAGGGTTACAATATAATGCTAGACCCTAGGGTGCCCATTTCCAGTGTTCATGTCTAATCACATTTTGAGTCCAAATGACCATATTCTCTCGATTCCTCTTCTTCACTATGTTATCCTAACATGAATGCATTTAACCCATGACCAATAGATCTCTATAAAATCCCATTAAATTTTCATTTAAAAGGGGTTGATAAATATTATAAAAACAAGCAAGAATACAAGAATACCAATAAGAAAATGTTTCCTATTATTTGCATATAATCATCTAATATAGATACCAACATATTCAAACCCTCACACCAATCCCCAGCCATCTCAAACACTCTCAGATTTGCATTTTTTCATTTTCATAAAACTATTGCACAAATCACATCAAGTGGGAGAACTACATATGGCTTGATTCCTCTTCAGATTATTGGTATGTAGGCAACGTGTTCACATAAGGGGTGTGGATACACATTCAATGCATCTTACACAGACTAACCTGCCCTCTTTCTCAAGTTTTATCAAGCACAATGAAGGTATAGGGTTTCAAGATTGAATCAAATCTACAAGGAGCTCCGTCAACATTTAGGACTCAAATTTTCATAGACAAGCTCATGCAGGGACAACAGATAAAATATAGAAAACTCAGATCTCTGTGACTAGTTTAGACAATAGCATTAGAACCTAGACTATAACATTGAACCCTGAAGTGTCTTATTTTTTTCCCTTATATCCTTTCACCAAATGAAATCCAGATCTTGGTTCATGACATTGTCTCAGTCTTGCATAGTCGGTATCAATGTCTGTCTCAATTGTATTAGCCTATTTTTAATCTAAGTTACATTTCTTCTCTTTTATTACTATTTTTAGAAAGCTTTGAAAGTCAAATAAATTATACAAATCAGTAATGTAATTATTACATTATTATTTACTAATTTACTATTCTAGACCCTTAACTAAATTAGGAATAAGACTCTAATATTCTCAAAAATATTTAAATTATTTGGTGAACCTGACTTACTTCGTTTACACATTAAAACCCTAGAAACCCTAGGGTATATTCTTTGCTAATTTTTCCAATAATTTTTTGATTTTTTGCCTACATATTTAAATCATAAATTCACATTAAATTTTAAAATTTCAGAGTAATTTAAAATATATATAGTTGCATATACTAGGTCCCTTTAAATCAATAATTATCCAATATTTTTCTAATTTTTTTACTTGCATATTTAACTAAAAAATTCACATTAAATTTTAAAGTTCCTTAGTAATTTTTTAAATATCATTTTTCAAAACCCTAGTTGTATATACTAGGTCCCTTTATTTTCTTGAGTTATCAACTTACATCTAAAATTAGATTTCACTTAATAACAAAAATGGATCTCACTTATTTACGCATATTCCTTGTATTTTTTGCAAATAAAAAGGAAACCATACTTGATCCTATCATGTACATGAATGATGAGGTTAACCATATGTTAATACAAAGCTTAAATATTTGCATTTAATGCTTAATTTTCATAGTATAGGATGATATTAAGAAACTTATTGTTAAACATTGTAAGATCCCTCTCCTTCAAGCATACTTGTTTTTAATACAAGGTTTCATTACTTACTTTTTATCTCTCATATGGAAAAAATTCAAGTTTATCTTGCTAAACATATTAGAAATATCATATCACATATAAAATATCTTTATGAATTAATGAAAAATTTCATGCTCTTTATCCATTGATTTCTATCTCTCATTTGGAATGCTCTTTATAAACATATTGTGATACAGCTTATAACTCCAATTGCATATATTCCATCCAACATACATGGTTTCTACCCAAATGCATATAAATATTTAACATGCTATCTCTCTATTATGTATAATTAAATTAAGAATAAAATCATTACATACTTAGAGGATCCATTACATAAGCTAACAACCACCTGTCAAGTTTCAATGTCATATCTTATGCACAGGAAAGAATTTTCTTCTCCTCCTCTCCCCCAAGAGGGTGATAACTACTTTACCTCTAACTAGGTCCATGATATCACCCCTCCAAAAGGTGAGGCATCCTATGATATTGTTCCTAATGCATACATTAAGCCTATATCTTCTCCAAACCCTCTTCAACATATGTGCTTATATGTTTAATCAGAAGCAACTAGGGTTTGCACTTGTGAGACTCTAAGGGATCAAATCACTAGTATGAGCAAGTTAATTTAAAATTTATAAATGAAGAATCAAATATTACATGAAAATATCATAACATTGGAAAATCATATTATAATATAAAAACCTTAAAGGTACCCTAGTGTCCATCATGTATATGCACCTTCACCTAGTCAATTGGTTACAAGCAATGTTACATATCAAAACAAGAAATCACAATAAATTAACTCTACAACTGGTGATTAAAAAAGCATTAAAAGATAAAATAAGAGTTCAAGTGATGTATTAAGGGAAATGATTAAATGTAAGTTGATCAAACTACCTCCTCTACATCCAGTGAGAAGACCCAGATATTAATGTGCATATCATATAATGCATGGGAATCACACAGATTCATGTTTGGCAATGAAAAACATATACAATAGGTAATTTCTAATGAGATCCATATACTCAATAAATAAATATACAATGACACAAGAACACATTCACAAAGAGTAAAATTTAAAATAGTATAAAATTGGTTACCAAAACATAACCCAAAATAATAAAAGGATCAAATAGCAAAATCAGAGCAATAAATAGTACCACAAGCACAAGCACAAAAAATATGCAAATATATCTCTCTAAAATGAGTCTCCACTTTCAAATTAGTATGGGTTTGGTCAGAAATATCTATAATAGTTTGATTTTCAAGGTCAAAAGTTAGTCAAACATGCTCAAGGCATCACTACTATTTTAGTAGTTGACAATGTTTGTCACTAAGGTTTGGGATTTATTGAACATCCTAAGACAAATCATTCATAGACATAATTTATCAAAGGAAAAGAGTTAGATACAATAAAATTAAACACTATCATTCCATTGGTTCAAAATCAAAATGATAATGTTGAGTGAAATAATATAGGTTATTATGATTTCTAAGATGTCGACAATGAATCAGAATATTCAGAGTCATATTCATAACCCTTCCATCATGCTTCACAATCATGCATAATTCCTTTGTTTGATACAAGACACCATGATAGGGAGTCTCTCATGACATTTTTCAGTGAATATCATTTATTCCCTATCTTTCTTGTACATAATTTTTCAAAATTACTTGTACATAGCTTCCTCTCACTTACTTGTACATAGTTTATTTTTGATTACTTGTACATAGTTTCTTAGTATTTAGTGTACATAGCTTATACCAAATACACTCAAATAATTCAAAAACACAAAAACATTTCAATCATATGCATTATTCATGCTTTACATTTCTACTACCATTTTAGACTTACATTTGTTGTTCTATACTATTGTTTATCAATTTATCTACATTACCATGCTTCACTTGATATTCTTTGAGTGTGTGCAGTGAATTCAAGATCCTTGATAGCTTCAATCTACCCATTAAGGGGGAATCTTAATTCTACATTCGAGACATACATAGATATATTTACCTACTGGTGCTTCTTCTACATGACTACACCATCCAAGTTATGTCATTCTTACACGACACACTCTATTATCATGTCGATGTACATTACATACTAGCTTATATAGATTAATTTATTGACACTCACTAGTATATAACACTTGTGTATTTCTTAGCATTTACCTAGTCTTATACTACATATCTTGCATACTTTCACTTCTTACTTTGATTAGTTATATGTGATTGTATTTTCAATATTTACATGGTTTCCTTTCTTGCTTCATGTAGCTAGATGTGATTGCATTTCCCAATTTTTATTGTGTCTTATTGTGTGTGTCTTAGGACTTTTACCAATGTCCTTTACTTTTACTCTTCTATGTGCTTATGGCCCTCATGCTAACCTTGCTTATTTTTAAGTGTATGTGTATATGGAATTTTAATATGCCTTGTATGCTTGCTTTCTAATTTGAGTGACATGTGCCCATGTCCCTTATTTTCCTAGCCCTTTGGCAACTATTGTATGCTTCTTGCTTTTTGCTTCTTACCTTGTGTGCTTCTTTCTTGTTTGCTTCTCACTATTTGTAATTCTATGATCAACAAATAACAACTAATAACTAGCATTTCCAATTTCAATTCATTACATTACACATGTTATTACATTGTTATATCTATCTAAGCATACCCTTGTTGATCTAAAAATGTCCAATACAAACTATGATATATCTTGAAACATCATTTTGATTATCATTGCTATATCATGTATTTCATAGCATAACACACTTACAAGGCTCTTCCTTATGAGGGAAATCATTGTAGAGTATTCATTCCTACCCTAAAAAAGGGAGTAATAAAAAAGGGTTTTGTCACAAAGATCAGAGCTCCTATCGATCAAAAACAATAGTTTTTAGAACACTCAAAATAGTAATCAGAGGTCAAACTAGGTAGAAAAAACCAAAAAAATAGTGATTATTATAGATCAATTATTAGTTTTAGTAAGGATAATAGCATTGGACATAGAAAATAGTGCTAGATAATAGGGTGTCCTATTTTTGGTGCTCATATTCAAATCGCAAAAAACCTAGATTTTATAGAAATAGGCAAAAAGGTAAGCTAAGCAACAATTTTGTCACATATGGGTCAGTTTAGATTTATTAGTTTTATTATTATTTTTCTTAGATAATCTAGATATAGGGGGAATCATGCATGGCATGATGGCTCTCACTTCAAATTTTAGATTGGGTAGTTGGTATAAATTTTAGATTAGAATACATGTTACAGACACTAGTGATTAGGGGAAATGTGTACAACACATTTGACTTCTTTTCTTTCTGAGTTTAGTATATTACCTAGGCATTCTTAGTAGTTTCATGCCTTATTTCATCTTTAAGTGGTTAGCATCATTTTGAAGTGGCTTTCATACAATCCCAACCTCCACATTCTTGAGTGGCTTCCACATAAGCCTAGTTTCTAGTTTTAGAGTGTCTTTCATACAAGCCTAATCTCCTCCTTCCAAAGTTGGACAAGATTGGCCTAGTTTATAGTACACATTAGGCTATCCACACCACATTATCAGATTACAAAGCATTCATGGGCTTTAGGAGTCATCTCATATGACACACATTCATACCAGTATTAGTTTATAGCTTCACTTCATGGGGTAATGATAGAGCCAAAGAACTAGCTAACCTTTGTATTTTTATGCCACCTGCTTAGAGGGATTAGACACATAATCCAAACATAAATTAACACATGCAAAATTACATATCTTCACTTATTAGGCAAAAATGGAGACAAAGGGCCAGCCTTTACATTCTTAAGCCACTCTCAGGGAATTGAGCACTCAGCTCCATTAATGATATTACTCTTGGTACAACACATATCCAGCATCATCTAGCATCACAACAAATTTACAATTCACAATGTGCTCTCTCTATGTACACCCAACATCACATAGCTTCATGGGCTTCACCCTTGCAGGTAAGTTTAGGTATGTTTTCAACTTTTCCTTTATCTTAGTATTACACTTTGTTGTATCACTAGAATAAAAGGGGGAAAATGTAGTCATATAAAATGTCAAAATTGGTATCTTGATTATGGCTTGTGACACCTAACTCATAGGTCTCTCTTACATGCTTTCTTAACCCTTATAGGTACCTTTTTGTTGATTCCCAATCATCTGTAGACTTTTGAGACTTGATTCTAACTCAAGAAGACCCCATTTTCCATGCTTATTCCATCCCCCTAGGTCATGAACATGTAAGATAGGAGCATTGGAGTTGGACTATAGCGTTGGACCCTAGGGTGTCCCATTTTCAGCACTCTTGTCCAATCACATTTTGAAACCAAATGACCATTTTCTCACAATTCCTCTTCTTCATTATGTCATCCTAGCATAAATGTATTTAACCCATGACCAATAAATCTATATAAAAGTGCATTAAAAGTTAATTTAGAAGGGTTTGGAAAATATTACAAAAGTAAAAAAAATACAAGCAAGACCAGTAAGTAAAATTTCCTTATTCTTTGCATACAACCATCCAATATAGCTACCAGCATATTCAAACCCTCACACCAGTCCCTAGCCACCTCAAGCACTCTTAGTTTGGAATTTTTGCATTCACATAACACTATTGCACAAAGCACATCAAGTGGGAGAACAACATATGGATTGATCCCCCTTTGGAGTATTGGTATGTAGGTAACATGCCCACACAAGGGGTATGGATACACTTTCAATGCATCTTACACACACTAACCCCCCTCTTTCTCTAGTTTTATTAAACATAATAAAGGTTTAGGGTTTCAAGATTGAATCAACAATACAAAGATCTCTATCAACATTTAGGACTCAAAATTTCACATACAAGCTCACATAGAGATAGTGGATAAAAGACAAAAAATTTAGATCTCTATGACTAGTTTGGATAATAGCAGCATAACCTAGACTATAGAACTAGACCTCAAAGTGTCATGTTTTGGGTACACCTATCCTTTCATTAAATGAAATTCAAATCCTAGTTCAAGACACTATCCCAATCTTGCACAGCTAGTATCAGCCTCTATCTCAATCATATCAACCTAGTTTTAAGCTAAGTTATATTTTTCCTCTTTCATTACTATTTTTAGAAAGCTACGAAAGTCAAATAAATTATATAAATCAGTACTATAATTATTACAATATTATTTACTAATTTACTATTCTAGACCTTTAACTAAATTAGGAATAAGACTCCAATATTTCCAAACATAGTTAAATTACTTGGATTGGTCCCATATTGAGTATTGTTTATAAATTTACCATATTAATATGAGGAAAACCACACACTTACTCATAGTGTTCTATTGGGATTATTTTCCTTTACGTAGGCATAATTTTCCCTAGGGGCATGCCTAAGTGGTTAATAATCCAATGTGCTATCACACTGGCATTTCATGCAAGAATGAGTTCTTATGCGCTCACTTGAAGCACACAATGAGCGACTAGTTCTCATTGGTTTTGTCATGTGAGGGTGTTTGTATAACTACTTAGTAATGGGAAATTAAACACATACACAATACTACACTCATTCTAAAATCCATATCTAACTTAACAAATGTCTGTTACTTAATGATTAAAAATAAAAAGATGGAATAAATGATAACTATCAACCTTAACTCAATTAGCTGAATAATGGCATACATGATAACTAACAACACTATCTCCATAGTTAGTTTAACAGCAGTGTTAATTCAACACAAGATTAATTCTTCATATTCTGAAGTGATGTCTGAGAATACATAGTTTCATAGTTATAATGTAACTAACTTGTATAAACTATATCATAAACATCCAACTGAACAACAACCTTACAAAGTACAACATAGGGGTATTTATACTTGGTTTTTCCTAACCAAGTAATTATAAAAGTAAATACACTCAAGATGACTCAAAAAAAATCATCAATACAATTAAGTCATGGTAGCCATTTACATTAAGTTCCCAAGGACCCAAGTTATTATTCCCTTATATTCTCTTTACAGTGATGGATCCTCTTTGCCAAGCAATTATCTTCTTGTAAGTTAGTGTTGGATTTATGTTTTGACTTATTATCTTTTGTTCTTGTGAATCATTCCATAATTGTTCTTCCACTTTTTGTGCACTCCTAAATTCTTATGATAAGTTTTGAGTCCTTTGTTCTTGGGTTTTCCATTTAGCATGCACATTTATTCCATGAGACTTGGTCCTTTCATGCCATGGTTTTCTATGTCACAGCCACATTGGTTATTCCTAAAAAGTACTTAGCCAAAATTTGAGGTATAACATCACCCCACACTAAGCCATTAGTCCATCCTAGACTAAGCATTATCCTCAAGCTTCACCAAAAACTCTAATCCTATTTTCTCAATTTTATTTTTGACACCTTCCTAATGATTTAAGGTGTTTTATAAATTGGACATTATTTCATCTACCTTTGATTTGAGCTTATTGGTCTCCTCAAGATATTCAAGAGACTCACCTAATTTATTCACAAAATAGTCAAGGGATGTTAAAGCATCCTTATGGATGCCTTCAAGCAAAGTGACAACCTATCCTCAAAGTGTCATGAAGTTTATATTTATTTCCTAATGGTGAGTGTTTGTTGTGTTCTCCACATCCTTGAATGCTTTGGCATAATATGTGTAGTATTTTATTAATAAGGCATTATCTATCAATTATTTTCATTGAAGTTCTTCTACTTGGAGCCTAGATTCCAAAAAATTTCTAGGCCGTGATAGATTTTGAAAAACCCCATCCAAAATAGGAATGGTGTCTCCAAATCTATGCAAAAAAACTTTCATACCTCTACTTCTTTTGTGAACTAATCCATTTCCTAAGTATGTTCATTCTAGGGGTCAAGCTAGTCCTTGTACCATTTTAGTAGAAGATTTATCAATGTCTCTAGTTTATCCACTGCCTCACCAGTAAGGGGAATCCCATCCACAAGTGTTGGTTCTTGGCTCAATTTTTTTTTATAAATGTTCAATGTTTTCACCTTGGCCACTATTTTAATTTATAATTATCACTTGACCTTGGCCAATTATCCCTCAAAATTTGTTCTTATGATGACCTTATTTTAATATAAATTAACCATTTTTGTATGTTTATTTTGGGCTCATCGAGTATCAGACTCAAATAAGGAATTATGCCTTACAACCTCATGTGTTAACTTTAGAAGTGTCATGTTATCCTGTACTAGGGTAAACTACCATGGATTTACCCAAAAGGTATCTAGAAGTGCCACCACTTTCAGATCTAATAGTGGGATATCTAAAGGCAACTCAAAATAGTGTTTTTTGTTACAACCATCATGGGAGAAAGACAAATCCCACTGAGTTTAATCAAATGTGTACTCTGGTATAAAATGTGAAAACATATACAAGAGCCTTTCTAACACTTCCCTTTGATATTGGGCCCATAGATTCATTATTGCATCATTTTTTTTGGCCTTAGGATGGAGTCATAAATTGGCTCTTTCCCCTTACAGGGATATCACTCAATTATTTCAACAACTATGTATTTGCTTTGGTGGATAGCCCTGATGTCAAACTCAATCATTCCCAAAGTCATGTCAAAAACATCCCTCTCTTCACTTTCCATGTGTGCCTCGTCGAGGGTGGTTTATTCACATCACACCAGTGAAGGTTTCTTATTGAAGTCTAGGGGAAAATTTTCTTTTGAAATAAATTATTTTTCTAGTGTCTTCTCTGAAATCTCTATATTCTCTTCTAAGTCACCATCCTTAGGTGCCAATGTTTGAGGTTCTAATGGAGTAGTATGTGTTATTAGCCCCAGGCCTTTGAGTTTAATTAATAATGGATTCTCTTTGGGGGGTATTGGGGTATTACTATTTTGATTTTTAAGTTCTAGTTGGGTGTTTATACTGGCATCATGCCTTGGAAACATTTGCTTCTTCTTCTCTAGTGCTAGTAGAGGTGGGATTGTCTCTTTCTCTCATTACATGCTCCATGATGATGTATTCCTAGGATTTAACATGTAAAACAAATAATGAATTAAATTTCCAACCAAAATTTATTAAACTTTAATGTTAGTTTTATTCAACTCTAGCTTTTCCATATATGCCTTCTTTCTGGGGTATATGTATAAGTGGTAGAGGGTGTGAGTCTCCATGTCAATATTTTTAGCAATAATGTTCACCAGTTACACATCATGTATTCAATTGATGGCATTCATGAAGTACCAAGCATTGAAAGCATATGGTAACTTCAGCCATCCAGACAACTCTTCAAAGGGAGCCATTTAGATACACACTAAATAAAAGTGTTACTTTACTACAAACTTTTATTGGTTTCCAGGTAAGTCTTTTTTAATGTGCCACTCATTCCCAAAGGCTCCCTTCATCTTTTCATACCATCCCTTCATTTTTATCTTATGGGATGGAATTATTGAACCAAGGAAAGTAAATGTTTTAACCTCTATTTAGGGGACTTGCTCTCGGGAAGGTATACCCATTTCAATTCTCTAGTGGTATATTTAATTACACCAATCTTGTCAAACACCATTAATTAAAGGAATGTGCCCCATGTAAACTTTTGGTTACATAGATATCAGTTTTTCAATGCATATATGATAATATTTTTAGTGAATTAATGTGCTCAATTATACTTTACTCCCATGGTAACTCATTGAGAGACATAAAGGAGGTCTATATCCACCTCTTTCCACCTATCAATGCCTCTAACTTTAGTTATGATGATGTGCATGGCCACTCTGAGGGTGGGATCTTGGAGACTTTTGATATGTCTAACATATCCTTATTTTTTATAATCAAGTGCAATAGTAGTATTTTTTATCTTGTCTTGGTCCTCCAAGTCATAAGCAAGGTCTTCACCTAAGCATTGCAACCCTATGACTTTGATTATTTATTCTGGTGTAATCTATATTTGGTGCCAAGAAAAGTAGAAATATTCCTCATGTACTTGTAAAATCAAAAAAATTACTACTTAAACTAGCTTCCCAAAATATGAAAGACTGAATGATTGGAAGATTTTTGCATCATTGAGAGCATTTAAGATATTCAAGCCATATACCAGCTCATTCCTCATGTTTTATCACTCTGCCTAGTAGTTAAAATGAAGTTGCACTTTAGTGATAGGCTGGTGATGGTTATAATCAAAAAATTTACAAGTGGGCACATTCAACACCTAGTTCTCTACATGTAATATTGCCTCCAGATAGTGCATTTTCTTAACTAGTAGTAGGGGTGGATGAGGTATAATAACCTTTTTCTTTACCTGGCATGCCATTCCTAACTTTATGTCTTCCTTGTATTATTGTGAAAACCCTTCCATGCATGTGCCAATATAATGTATATTTTCATGGTAAAATCCTCATAACCACCATTTCCTAGATCTAAACTTGCTTTATCTCATTCAAATATTCTAGTTTGTTATGAAGCTTCAAGTTACAACAATAGTCCTTCAATTTCTCACTAGGTTTGGTAGCATTATCTCATTATTCCTATTCAATTATCACCTTTTAAATCATTCAATAGTGTCATTAGACCCTAAAATCAGCTATCTCATTCATCCCCTTATCACATATCATTCATTTTTTCATTTGCTTTCACTTATTCACTCATTATCTTCGTATTAGTCACCACTTAAGGTATAAAACATCTAATCATGAATTAGGTCTCATAAAGACAATATGTTATCATGGATGATCTTTCATGATCATATTACACTTTTATTTATCCCCTTTAACATCTCAATCACCCTATTTCATCCACAGTCACACATCCACTCACTAGTGAGGCCACTTGGCTTGTAGCCTTTTTTTTACTATTTCTCTTTGTTTAAAGAATATATTAGTCTAAATGAATATATAAATCCATATTTATACACCCTATATATTCATAAAATATCCCTTTAAGTTTCAAGTTTTAACTCTCTCTATAGATATCACTTCCTTTATAAGCACCTTACCAATTAGGCCTTTCTAGCCCTTCAACACACCCACAATGCTAGTTTCATATTATACGGATGTGGGATAAACCTAAAACCTTTAAAATATTTTATAGGTAATTTAATAACAACATAATATTAATTTCAAACCATTTTTACTAGTTCAATCAAAAGTTATGGGCTTTTAAAATATGGAACCCTCACTAGGCTTATAACCTAGACTATGCAAGTCGAGAAGGGGTTAAAATCCATTTATTTGGCTCTAGGTCATTTCACACAAAAATGAGACATTAATAAGTTATTTCCTACCCCTTTCAACCTTTATAAATACCTTATAAATATTTATCAATCTTTTTATACTTATAACAATGCAAGTTACAAAATTTTATGTTCTTTTATATGATTGTGTCATTGTTCAGTGATCTATAACACTTCAATAAAGTTTACAAAAATAAACTAGATATTTTAAAACATTTATTATCCTTTTAAATTTTATTAAGACTTCAAAAACTCATCAACAATATTCTTTCTAAATGCATATATCTTTTCTTTAGCATATAACTAATAACACAGTGTTCCTAATTATATACACAGGGTCTATTTGTACTTCACACGTGTTCCTAGTCTCCAAATAGGTTATTATCACAACTTATCCTCCTTATACTAACATAAAAACTCCCATAAATCAATTATCATTCACATTTTCATAATACATGTACTCCTTCTTGGACATATGACTGTGCAATAGGGTTACTAATTGTGTGAATAGGGTATTAACTTCTAACTAAATATATATTTGAATATTAGTTACTTATATATTCCAACATAATTATCTATCCTTTTTGTAATAAATAATTACCTACATGTCATCTCAATTATAACCATGATCCTTTTGAATTTTTCTTTATGTTTTGTAGGTATCGAAGCTAGATACTACTTTGTTTGTTCTTGATCCTACTCCGAGTATGGAGGCATGTTTACCAAATAATGAGCCAATGGGTCTTGGTTTTGTGTCCCTATTTGAGTATTGAACCATCTCATAAGCAATATTATCTGCATAGGGGTATTGAACCATCTCTTCTTATGTGACCACATTAGTAAGTCTTGGATTATATATGAGGCCACTATGAGTGTAGGAATACATGTTAGGATCCATAGTAAATGTTTCATAATAAAAGGGAATTGTAGACACCTAAATTTGGCCACCAATAACCTCCAATCAATTTTTTGACCAATTTCCACCTAAAGTGCATAATTTTTCCTAAAAACACTAAAACATGTTAAAAGATGTGAAATTGACATATTCAAGTGTTGATTTTGGCTAGAGTATCATTAAATGGGGCAGTGCAATTTATAGGCCAGCTAACTTTGATCAGTTCATTTTGAGTCAAAATACCATTTTTACACCTAGGTGATCTAGATTGCTCTTTCCTATCAAATCTCTTGCATGAGACATTTGCCTTTGTTATTTTTTATTGGTAACATCCTAAATGGGATAATAGATCTAACACATCTGACATCACATTCTAATTCCATTCCAGTCAAATTTTGGACCAATAATAAGACATTTTGATCAATTTGAGTAATTTGTGCACAAAGTGCTTAATCTTGCTTGAGAGATAGCTAAACCAAATTAGAGCCTAATTAATAATTCCATCAAAACTTATTGAATACTTGTTTTTATAAATGAATATTGAATATCTGCATCATCAGGTGACCTTATTTCTTAGGAAGACATCCCTAGGCCATAAATGCCATAAATATTAGGATTCATGCCCTCCATGCCTCATCAATTCCCTCCATGCCTCTTAATTTCCCATTTTTCCAATGTCATGATGAATATAATTATGCATTTTATTCCAAATATTGAATTAATCCTCAACCACACATCTTCATCTCAAGATGGATGATTCAAGTTGATTGTGATCAGTCTCAAAAATCTATAGATAGAGAGGCCATGAACATCATTTTTAAAGCTTAATGTGTGCAAAGTTATAATGTATGATTATTTCTAAAAGCTTCATGCAAACTAGTGTTACCATGCCAAATTTATTCCAAGTTAAGCCAAGCCAAAGCCAAAGGTGCCAAGGAGAGATGGAGGTAGCCAAGATTCCATTGATGAGGACTTCATGAGCACAAACCAAGCAAGCCAATCAAAGAATGATTTTGGAGCATCAAAGAAGGTAAGGAATGTGTGTTTTCTTGCATTTTAGTTGTGATTTGTTCATTTTTATTTCTTCACCAAGCTCACCCTAGTAACTAGGCATGAATATGTTAGTTTAGTGTGTTTTTTATCAATCTTTTTTATTCATTTTGTCACTAACACAACACTAATATCCTCTTCTTAGTCAAATTCCTAGTTCACAGGAATAGAGTTCTATAAACTCTAAAAATGAGATGTCTAAAAAGAGATTCAAACTTGGTTTAACCTAGTAAAAAAATTGAATAGGTATATCCAAAAATATCGATGCAATGACTTGTGATAAAACAAGTTAATGTCAAGTATCTAAAATTTACATGTCTCACACAAAAAGGTCAAGTAAAAAGATCATAAATTAAAATGCCAAATTCTAGGTCAAAGTACTTTAAATGAGTCTAATCTAGGAAAAACAAAAGTTGCTAGGAATTTTGGCCAAATGCGACATCAAAATCTAGGCTCAAAAAAAGATACTTGATAGGACTTTTGGCCAAACAACATCAAATGCTAAAATTTAAAAGATTAGATATTTAATCTAAAATATTTGAAACACTTGTAACAAAAACTAGGAATTGACTCATGGACATATCTTAATCAATAAGTATGAGGTATGAAAAAAAGGCACTTGAAGATAGCTTATTTTCTCCCAAATAATGGCACAAACCAAATTATTTTGACTGATAAGCTAGACAAAGGTGAATGGCATAACCATGCTAGTCAAAGGCACTCAAAGAAAACTCGAAATGGTTTAAACTTTGTAACAACTTGGACTCTATACAAATCAGCCTATGAAACAAGTTTCAAAATAATTTGAGTAGCATAACAATGCTAAAATGCTCAAAAATGTTTGATAAATGCTTGTTTCAAGACTTTGAGCCAAAAATGGTTTCAACATGATTTTGGTAGTGTAACACTACTCTCCTTAACCCAAATGATACACACACAAAGTTTGACAAAATCTCTAAGGCAAAAGTGTGCTATCAAATGGACTTAAGACAAAAAAAGGTGAAATAGGATGGGTAGTAAAAAATGTGGTCTAGAACTCAAAGCATGAGTGTTACTCAAGATGACTTGAGTCCTACCAAATGATAATAATGATGTTGAGTCTAAAAATATCTCTCAATTCAAATTGGGAATTGAACTCAAGTAAAAACAAGTGAAGTGCAAAGTGGTGAACCCAATTTAACACATCAACCTTTAAAACTTAAAAGAGTGTAATTTTGAATTTAAACTATCAATGAGGGACTTAAACAAAATGTGGCAAAAGGTTTAGACTCAAATGGGAAACATAACTGCACCAAATTGGAAGATATGACATAAAGTGTATGATGAGTTTTTGAACAAGGAAAAATATGTTTTTTACTTATGTAACATAACACCTCCTTGTTCAAAAAAATTTGGGGATAATGTGTTTGGTTATGTCATTTTTATGAACACCAATTTTTGACTCCACACAAAAACCAAGTAATCTAAGACAAAGAAAAATTAAATAATTAGTCATATTAAATCCTAAACCAATAAGGTATGGTAAAGAGGGGTTAACTAACTAACAAGTTTTTGAATGTTTCTAGATGGATCCCATACACAATACTTTCATGTCAACATGCAAGAGAAGCAACACGTCAATTGGGTTGATGTCATATGGCTTATTATAAAAAGGTCTTTCTTTTTTTACAACCACTACATCCATCAATTGCTCAATGTAGTGTTATTTGCAACATGATCATACATCCTAGGGTTAGTCCTAGTGATAGGAGATGGTTTAATCGCTCAAGCCATTAGTCGCAGTGGGGTGATCCCAATTTATATACCCCCCATAGAGAGAGGTTAAAGATGATGCCAGGAGATGAAACCCTAGGTCAAATATTCCCTAAAGAACTAATGGGAGGTAATGAAGTCCCCCTTATAAGCCAAGATGTAATGAAAGTAAAAAGCCAAGTAAAAGAAGTCTAAAGGTTGCTTCTAGATCACTCAAACCATACGGATCTTAGGGAGAGCCTCACAACTTCTCTTTTACAGCTTTGGACTAAGGCACTTTGCAATGATGTTGGCACTTTTGATCCCATAATTTACCTATAGGGGATGGGGGAGAGCATACATGCATAACTCCCTATTTTCTCAATCAAAACTAACTAAAGAAATAATGAGAAATAACTTATAAAAACTTGAAGTGTGTTTAATTTTAAAGCACTAAACAAAATGTGTGGTGATTTTCTTTATCCCCTTAGCTTTAA
Source organism: Torreya grandis (assembly GCA_037957365.1). Taxonomy (NCBI): domain Eukaryota; kingdom Viridiplantae; phylum Streptophyta; class Pinopsida; order Cupressales; family Taxaceae; genus Torreya; species Torreya grandis. Next base: position 1,160,980 of record JARHVA010000573.1, read on the forward strand.
GATGTAAAAATTTTTAAATAACAAATACAAAACATTCAAGCAAAAATCTAAGTGTTTCTTTAAGCACCCAAAATAAATATTCCTAATCCTTTTTAAGCACTTAAAAAGAGTTTAAAAAGACTAGATTAAGCTTGTTTAGATTCTTCTTCAAGTTGGCCCTGCAAGGAAAAAGTTAGAGTTTTTCTTAGATTTGAAGCACTTTTACAAATAAGGTAAACAACTTTAAAACATGGGCTCTCAGGTTTCACACAATCAATCATGCTACTCCACAGTATGATCTTGTTACTCAGGTTGACAATCTCACTATTCAGGTTGGGGTGATAATCCCACTAATTGGGGTAACAATCCCTCTATTCAGGGCAACAAAATCACTATTTGGGGTGACAATCTCACTATTTGGTTATATCTAGGTTGGGTTGATAATCTTTCTATTTGGGGTGATAATCTTGCTATTTGGGGTGATAAAATCACTGTTCAAGGTGATTTTGGTTAGAGTAATAGTCCTAATATTTGGGTCAATAATCCCACTATTTGGGGTGAAAAAATTGTTTTTTGGGTCAATAATATCACTATTTAGGGTGACAAAATCATTTTTAGGGTGATTCAGGTTAGGGTGATAATCATGTTGTTTAGGGTGATAATCTTGTTATTATGGTCAACAATCTTGCTATTTAGAGTGATAATCTTGTTGTTTGGGTCAATAATCCCACTATTCAGGGTGATATAATAATTTTCAGAGTCAACAATCTTGCTATTTAGGTCAATAATCTACTATTTAGGTCAATAATCCCACTATTTGGGGTGACAATCCTACTATTTGGGTCAATAATCCTACTATTTGGGGTAATAAAATCATTGTTCAGGGTCAATAATCTTTCTATTTGAGTTGATAAAATCATTGGTCAAGGATATTAAGGTCAAAAATCTTGTTTTTCTAGGTGATAATCTCATTGTTTAGGGTAAGAATCATGTCATTCACAAAATCACTATTCGAGGTGACAAATTCATGACTGTGTCAGTGATGGGACTCATAGTAACAAAATCATGACTTATAGAAACATGGATTTTAGCTCAAATTTTTACCTTATTTATTTCCACACTCTAAGATCCTACATGATAATGGTTAGTAGTTTGCTTGTAGGTGTTATTTGACCAAATTCATGATGCTATGTCCCACCGGGCATGCCATTTGTGAACATAAGATTGCAATAAGGGGATATTAGTATGGTGTTAGTGAATGAAACCAAATTCAGAACAAAACACACTAATGCTAACACATTAATTATATCTCAAGGGGGAAGCATGGTGAAGATTAAAAATGAACAAAACACAACTAAACTGCAAGAAATTTACTTTTTCTTACCTTCTTTGATGCTCTAAGAGTCTTCTTTGATTGTCTTGCTTCGATTGTGCCTAAGAGGTCTTCATCAATGGAGTGTGGCTACCTTCATCCCCACTTGGCACTATTGTTTAGCTTGGTTATGGCTTTATGTGGCTTGATTTGGATAAATTTTAGCATGGTAACATTATGCATATGTTTCATAAATGAATTCCTACATTATAACATTACTTTGGTTGAGCTCCTAATTCAATAGGAAAGGCCTCCTATTTATAGATTTTTTAAAATGATGAAGATGTGTGGCTAAGAATCCATTCAATTTTGAAGGCCAAATTCAATAAATTCTCTCATAAATATTTGGTATAAATAGGCATGAAAGGCATTAATGAGGCATGGGAGGGCTTTATTCTGATATTTTATGCATTTATGGCCTAGGGATGTCTTCCCAAGAAATGATGTCATTTGATGATGCAGTTATTCAATATCAATTTTAAAAAATAAATATTCAACAAGTTACATGGAAAATTAACTTAAGCTCTTGATTCAAATTAATTAGCTTTAAACATGATTTAACACTTTTGGTGCAAATCTTGGCCCTTGGTGCACAAATTAATCAAATTGGTCATAATGTCATATTATTGGCTCAAAATTTGACTGGATTGGAATTAGGATGTGATTTTAGATGTGTTGGATCCGTTATCCCATTTAGGATGTTGTCAACACAAAATAACAAGGGAATGTGTCTCATGTAATAAGTTTGGTAGAAAAGAGCAATCCAGAGCACCCAAGTACAAAAATGTTATTTTCACTTGAAATGATCTGATCAAAGTTAGTTGTCTCATAAATTGCATTGCCTCATTTACTGATACTTTGGCCAAAATCCACACTTTTATATGATAGGTTCAAATCTTTTAATGCATTTTAGTGTTTTAATCCAAATTATGCACATTTGCTAGGAATTGGTCAAAAGCCTAATTGGAGGTCATTGGTGACTAGTTTTAGGTGTCTACATAACTTACAATCCATAATTCAATCCTGCAACCACACACAAGAAAAATCTTTATATCCTCAAGGGCTTACCTAAAACAATATATGAATAAGAACCAATAATGTGCCTTTACAGAGAGATTGAACATAGCAAAATAACTTTCTTTTATTCATATGAACCATCTTCTATTACATTTGGAGTCCATTCATGGAGTTGTCAATTTTGAGGAGTTTACATTCTTATTTTCTCTAGTTTATTCTCCTCCTTCTTGAATCTCTCATTCTCTTCTTTATCTCTCACACACTAAAACTAACCTACAACTTCCTTTTTTCATCCAACTTATACATTGGTTTCTTGAGTTAGTTACAAGACAAGACTCTTACCACCTTTTCTTTATAACTTGCATTTACACATAGTTGCTCTCTTTTTAACATAATTTTTGATTTTCAAGTCTTTAAGGATTTAGACTTAAAATGACTTTCAGCACTCTTAACATGATTCCTTAGACCCTTGAACCAACATTACCTCTCTCATTCACTTTTTACCTTATTTGTGGTTCTTCTAGGCTTAGTTCCATCATTTTAATTTTTAGATTTGCACTTTTTGGAGGGAAAAATCCAAGAACACATAAAATTTACTCATAATGACTCAAAATGACTTCTAAATACATAAACAAACCCTAGAGGATCCTTCAAACATACTTATACCCCAAAATGTACCAACTATGACCTCTTACCAATGCATGACTTTTCAACAACACTAAAATGATGTTTTTATGATTGATGCTCTTGAATCACAAGATCTTAAAGTAAATCCTCTCTAATAAAAACACATTGACCACCCCCACTCTCTAATTCTTTTTATTTTGGTATCATAGGTAAATTCTCACTATTCTAGGTCTTTTTCTTTGACTGCATCACCCTTCAAGGAGCTAAAGGTTAAAGCAAGACCATCCAATCCTCCCAAAATAGTACATGGTCGAATTTTTATCCCACTCATCTTTCCTACTTGAATACCCTATAATGGTAGATATCAACCTATGCAACCTACAATTTTAAAAACATGTGCATCGTTACACTCCTTCTAGCATTCTACCTATTTCTCACAATTAATTCACCATGCAATGCTTAAAAATAGTCTCAATTCATTAATTTTTTTAATCTTTTGGAATCTTGAAAATAACTCTTACAACAACTCAACAACACTCCTTTAGCTCTATAATTTTTAAAATGAGAAAATAGTAAAAATTGAAATGACTTGCGTTTATCCTTTTATAAGATCAAGGGGGTAACTCGCATTTACTACCACACTACCTCTTCTATCACTTCATACAATAAATGCTAGTAATGGTATTTTCATGATGCATACTTGGCACACTTTCCATTACCATTGCTTTCCTTATATTAAATACATGTCTATCATGCACTTTTCTTAAAGTGCATGACCTGTAAAGAATTTAAATATTTCCATTCTAAAGGTGGGAATCTTACTTATTTACCTTGACTTAGCTTAGTGGTTGTATGCCACATCCTATGCACCCTTTTATCTTTACACTTCCAATTATGCACCCTTATTCTCGTGTGCATTCTCATTGACCATATATTTGGTGTTCCATAAATTATAATTTAACCCCTACCCCACACTAAATTTTTTTTCATGGTCCTCCACAACAATTATAAATAAGAAAGATTATTTAAATAGTAAGGCCTCACCCAACTACCATTGAAATGGTTGAGAATAAATTGGCCATATAGTAGTTTCAATATACACATGCTAGTGGGATAGATACTATGAAATATTAAGGGTCCATCCTAGTGTAAATGAAGATTTCTTGAATGGTGTGTGAACTTGGATTTGTATACTAAAACTTGCATGCCTAGAGCAAAAGTTTTATTCTTTAGATGGTAATTGTGTCAGGCCTTCTATTTGCATTTCTCCACTCCTTAACTCCAATGAGAAAGAAACCAAGTATCATCTAACTATAATAAATCATCTATTAACACTTTAAGGGACTATTCATCATCTAGTTGACCAATGCACATAATGCAAAGAAAAGGGATAATGAGTTCAAATAGAAGAACTACTTCGGTACCAAACATAATATTAAATGGTGTGATCTTGTTTAACTATTTATAAGTGGTCTGATATACCCATAACACCACATACAAATGATCATCCCAATCAATGAATCCAATATTATATATCTTGATCATTGTATCACCCAAGATCTTGTTGAACTCTTCAGATGTACCATTGCCCTGAGGATGATATGATGTAGTTTTATTGTGCACGATCATAAATTCTACCAAGAGGATATGGATGGTCTCATTAAGGAAATGGGTTCCTTTGTCACTTTTCAGACTTAATAAACATTTGAACTATGTAATGATATTCTCCCAAATAAATATTGGAATAGTGGAAGTGATACAATCCTTAGTTGGCAAAACTTCAAGCCAATAAGTAAGATAGTCAATAGTAGTGATAACATAACACACATCAATACGCTTCCCTATTGGGTTAATATGCCTCCCTATTGGGTTAATGGATCCAACAAATTCAATATCATAATTTTCAAATGGTTATAATGAGAAAATAGGTTGAATGGGAATAGAATCCCTTATGTTCAGTCTTATCATGTGTTAGCAAATGTCACACTAGCATACATAATTTTTTACATCTTTAAATAAGGTAGGCCACCATAGACCAGCCAAAAGGAGCTTTCATGTTGTAGCTTCACCAACAGTGTCCATCAATGACACCCTCATGAACTTCTTGAAGAACCTTAGTTCGCTCATGATATATGATGTATTAATGTAACACTTCATCCCTCCCAAGATTATAGAGCTCACCACCTAAAAGTTGGAATGGAGTAGCATGAACAACTAGCTACTTATTTTCTTGAGTGTTTAGGTGAGCTGGTATTGAACCCATATTTAAAAATGTAGTGATATCTTCTAACTCCTTAAGCATGCACGTAAATTAGAATAGCTACGTGTTATGCAAGTCATCTTTAATGGCATACACTAGTTCACCAAATTCAATGCATGATAGATGATCAAGGCCATGGTTGGCCTTACTAAGTTTTACCATCACTAAAAATTGGAACTCCTAGAGTATTACAATCCATCAGTAAATATACCCATTCAATATCAGTTTATTTACTAAGTACTTTAGTTCCTCATGGTATGTGAAGAATATGAATGGAGTGTTCATCAAGTAATGATGGAACTTTTAGAGGGCATAAACCATAGATAATGCTTCATGCTCTATAGTCATGTAGTTCTATTCAGCCAGACAAGCTTTTTACTTGTAAAATAAATAAGATGGTCCAATTTTCCCTCACCAAGTTGAGCAAGGATAAAACTAACCACCATGCTAGAAACATTAACATGTATGTGAAAAGGCTTCATACAATCTAGACATTGGAGAATAGGGTTGGTAATAAGTTTATTTTTTAGTGCAACAAATGCTTGTTAGTGAGTATTGGTCTAGATAAATTAACCATTTTATTTTAGTGATTTCTCCATGGGTACAATAATCTTAACATACCCACAATTGAACTTCTTATAATATCCAGTGTGTTTTAAGAAGGTGCATACTCTCTCATTGAGAAGTTAGTGATAGAAGGTGAATTATAACAACAATCTTGGTTGGATCTAGCAAGAGTCCATCATGGCATATGACATGACCAAGTAAAATGCCAAAGGGGTAGCAAACACACATTTCTTCATATTTATGGAAATTTAAAGGTTATGGTAGTGCTTAAGCATTAGTTAGAGATTTGAATAGTGGTCCAACACTAAGTTTTAAATAGTCTATTCATCAAGGTAGACTTGAATGAACTTATGAATAAAGTCCTTAAAAGCATTGACTATGATCTAAGAGAACACAATAGGAGTGTTTTTCAACCCAAAAGGCATTACATTATAATCTAAAGATCCACACTCAATTTTAAATGTAATCTTTAGCTTATCCTCTTCCATGATCTAAACCTGATGGTATCCAAAGAATCCATTCATAAACATATATGTTTCACACCCAACAACTCCCTCTATTATCTCTTTAGTGAAGGGCATTGGAAAGGGGTTAGTTATGCAAACAGTGTTGAGTACCTGATAATCCACACAGACCTAAATGTGTTTTTCCTTCTTGATGCTTATAAAAATTGGGCTCACCAACTTAGATTTGTGTATAGGATTAATTACTCTCATGCACAACATGTTATCAATTTATTCCTTGACTCGATCACACAAGTTGGGATTTATCTTATAGGGCATCTTCATAAAAAGTTGAGAACCTTATACCAAATTTATGTGCATCTTGCCTAAGGAATAATGAATGCATTTAATTTCATTATAGTTTCATGGGAAGACATCATGACAATCTTTTAACAACTCAAACACCTTAGATATCTAGTATCAGACTAGTAGTCTCCCATAATAGCCATCTTGGGTGCTTCTTCCATGCTAATATTTCATTGAATAGTCTGGAACACCTCTAAATATAGGTGTTATTTATATTGGATAATGTCATAGACATTGTGCATGTTATAATTCATTTGGAAATATAAATGATCATTAGACAAGTTTGGTGAATCAAAATCAGCACTTTCATCAACCTAGTACATAACTTTTTACTTACCTTTACAGATTAGTTCTCTTAATGTTTCATCCAGTGCAAGTTCAGGTGGTGGAGATGATTCCTCCTCATAGGTTCCTATAAAATAGTCAATCTCTCCTTACACATGACATTTATTTACTTGATCCACTCTTTAATCAAGGTTGGGTCTGTATACACATTATATTTTCAAACTTTATCAATTATTGATGCTTTCTATCTTGCAGGAACTCATCGAGTCTCAATATCTCTGAGGCACGCCTTAAGAGGTGCACTAGAAAATGGGTAGGAAGACCATTGGTAATTTTCAACATTGTTTTCTTTATACTTCCACTTGTTATCTACACACCCATCTCTTAAAAACATCTGCCTAATATTTGCCTCCTCTTTTGTACCCTCCTCTAGTCATTTTCCACCTTCATTATCCCTTCCCTAGCCTAAAATCCTTTTTTATGGTTTATGATACATTTATTTCCCCATTGAACATGTACTCAAATTTATAAAACTCATTTAGGGTCTAGGTCAACCCCTGGCCAACCTAAAATAGGACCTAATTTGTTTTTGTTAATAATGATACAATGTCGATTGGGTTAACCCTGTCAACTAAACTTTCAAAAAAGATTAGGGTTGGATTCATATATATAAACAAATTAATTTCACCATTCTTATAGATACATCAAAATTTAATTATTCATTTATGATTCTTTGCTTCTACTTTTCCACCATTCTACTTAAGGAATCTTAGCTTAGGGTTTCTACTTGGATAAGAATATTTTCTTCTGGAAAAGTCTTGGATGCTTTGGCCTTTTCTTATTGATCCTTATAAATCACAAAGACCTCTTGAAAATAACCTTAAACTAAGGGAGAGATTGAATCTTGATGGGTTCATCTTCAAGGCAAGTATCTCTAACTTTGCCCCTCTCTTTAGTAGATAGAAGTAGCATAAGTAATGGCTTTTAAATATATTGCTCTCTCCATGCATTAGGGTCTTACCTATACATAAATTAAATAGTATTCTCTTATAAATGTTTAATTTTATGTTTACTAACCCCATTTTGTGTCACAAGCTTTGGTGAGCACTAGATTAGAATTTACTTTACTTGTTATCAGTTTAATGAATATGAAAACATAGGACCTAGTTAGGGTTTTTACATGGTTTTACTTGACTGGGGGATTTGGAACCCTCCTAGTGATATTATTTTGGTAATATATCCCTTATCTAGGTTTATTAGATCCATCTTGGTCATGAACCCAAATATCTGATGTGTTGACAATCAGAAGTGTAAGCAAGATTTATATTCTCCAAGCTAGGATTGATTTATAAATCAGTTGCATTTCCCTTTTCATAAATTATGGTGAACCCAATATGAATCTAACCCTTGAAAGTTTTCTTTCACACCATCATTTTTATAATCTTATTATGTTTTACCATAGTTTTAGTACTCTATCAAACTAGTCGATATAGTTCTAACTTTATGTACATAGGATTAACACATAGTCACTTCAAAATGACTTTGTTATGTCTGTGTAGGTCTTCATCAACTACAAGTTATTGGATCAAATAGTTTGACATTGTATTATTTTCATTTATATATTAGCATACACTATCAAATAAGTTGACTATGTTTGCTAATTCTTTCTTCCAACATATAGGTCAATAAACACTCTCAAATAGGTCAACCTTCCTTATTTTCCTTCAACACACAAGGTTTTGTAGAACTCGGTCGAACCAATCAACCTAGTTTGTAAAATTTGAAAGCATCAACCAAATCATTATAGCATAATATTTCTAATATAAATCATCTTTCCCATGAAGGTTCCTTTATTTTCCCTCTCTATCATTTCAATACTTCTTTTATTTCTATTTTTCACAAGTTATCACTCTTCAAAACTAAAAACTACAACTAACTAGGTCAACTTGTTCAACTTTATTCTTAAAAACATTGTTTCTATAGAAAATAAAAACCCAGTTGACTATGTTTTGTACTATTTGCATACAGTGTCACCTGAACCAACTCTGTACTATTCTTAATCAAGTAATTAAAATTTATTTGCTAGTAATTAATTCACATTTCCTTTTTAGTTGTTTGCATGCTTAGAGTAGCTCAATAGGTGGTTTTTCAAATTACCATTTTAGTTTCACTATTTTAATATTTTGTACACACTACCAAATCACTTAACATTCAAAACACATATAAACATTTGTCTCTCCAAGGCCTACCTACTTGGATTTTCTCACCAAGGGGGAAGTTGAATTGGTTTTATGGCCAAGTATAAATACATGGTTAATGGTATATATTGGTAAATTACTTGATACCCTTATCATTGTGAGATTTTGAAGTGAGGGGGTAGTCTCCAATATGAATCCAATACCATTGCCATACATATCTCTTTCAGACCAAACGTCCTAAAACTAACCTTATACTACTTTCTAGTTCCCTATTTCAGCTAACTCTCCTATCACATTAAAGTCAAAAAAATTTAATAATATAATAACACTTAGGGTGACCAATTATTTATCATTTAATTTTAAATTGATTACTTTTTCTTTTATCATTACATTTGTATCATAAAAACTTGTATTGTCCAACATCGGTGCAAGGATTTATGTTATGTGCCCCAATTAGATCAATCACATTGATCTAATTATTTATGTGTTTGATTTCATTATTGATTTCATTTATATAAAAAAATAAGTTTCCATATTCTAAAAACATTTTCATCTTATTCGACACAATATCTTATAGACTATTCTATCTTCTTGCTAGCAGTACATAGTCGACCTATATGACTGTGTCTTCCTAGCTATTCATTCTATCCCCTATCTGATAGTACACAATCAACCCACATGACTATGTACTCTTTTTATCTATTTTTTATAAGTACTCTCTCAACCTAGTTGACTTGGTACCTGTTAGTCAAACCTATCCCTTGTTGGTCGACCCTATTCTTTTGTCTAGATGACTTTGTTCTTTGTCTGGTCAACTCTATCCCTGATTCTCTTTCTTCTTTTCTAAATTCTATTTTTCTCCTCAAGCATCATGAAATCCCCTATCAAATTTTTTTTGGACAACCTAAATCCATTTATACACTATATGGGGTGTTCTTTTCTTCTTTTCTTAACCTCCTAAGAGAATCCTCACTCTTGGAGTACTTCTTGCCCTCCCTCATATTTTAATTATAACATGGTTCAAATCACTACTCAATATGAGGTAGGTATATCATATCCTTTTGGTACCTACCAAGATAATTCCCATCTTCAATCATCTCATCACAATGTGGGCTAAATTGACACAAGTCTATCTAACAACTCCACTAGTAATCCACCTCTTATTAACCCTCCCCCTAATTCCAATTTGGGGAATCTTCCTACAAACACCAATCCACCAATTTATACAACCCAAATTATTACATAGATAATGAAACAAATGAACATAATGCAAACATATAATACCTCCCAAATGATGCAACTACAACATCATTTGATCAATATGACTAATCAACATCCTTTTCTTCTCCCTCAAAATAACCAAAACTTTATTCCTCCACCTCTTAGAGATGCCTCAAGAAATTTCATTCCCCAACCTATCATGAATAATAATATGCTTCAAAACATACAAAATGAGCCTTTAGACCCTTTCATTATTTCCATTGATATTGATAACATATCTCCAACTATTAAGTACGATGGGACTAAAGATCTTAAATCTTTCCTCAAGGCATTTGACAATCTTTACAAAGAGTGGATCCAAACTAATACTTTAAGCACAACTAATCTTCTGGTTAAAACCTTCACTTCACTGATGTATTCGAATGGTATAACTAACTTCCCCAACATTCCATATGGAAACTAGAATATTTATTCAATCCTATAGTTAAAGAGTTTCAACACAATGATCTTCATGAAAATTGTCTTAGCCAATTCATCAATGCTAAGCAATCTCCCACTTTATTAGCTCATGATTTTATCAAATGATGGAAATATTTGACCTACAAGGCTGACCATATCATGATTGATGATAATCTATTTAAACTCTTTATAACTTCCTTAACTCCTCTTCAATATAAGGTTCAAACTTTCTCCCTTCAAATGCTTAATGAAACTCTTGACCAATCCAAGCATCAAGACTTCTTAATGAAACAATTCGAACCTAATACCAAATTCCTCAAAGGATATTATCAAAGTTATACCAATGTAATAACCAAAAATACTCCTCAAACCAAGCCAAGAATTTCCAAAGATTATAATCCCCCATCTTCTCACACACCATTGACTATACAACAAATGATACAATTTTTAGTGCCCTCTAAACCATTTACTTATCCCAATAATCCTCCTAACTAATATGACCTTAATCAATTTTATTGGTTCCATGCCAACATCTGTCACTCCTATCAAAATTTTAGAGGGCTTACCAAATTTTTTGTCTCATATATGCTTCATGATTCCTTCAATCATGAATCCATGATTCAACTCCTTCATCAAGAGTAAAACACCACTTCTCAAAAATGAAAAGATCCCAAAGCTTCTTCTTCTAATAACCAAAAGCAAAAAAATCCACATATAACACTTAACAAGCTAACAAGGATGTTTGTGCTATTTCCTTTGAATATGATCAATACTAGAATAATTCTCAATATGTCAATGCAGCCAAAGTCAATTATCATCAAAAGTCAACTCATAAAGATCCTATCACTAAACCTAAGAAGCCATCTTTGGAAGATAAACTCCTCATAGATGCTACAACCACTCACCTAGCTTTAACAACTAATGAGGAACCATCTCCTTCTTATGAACTACCAACCACTTCTATTCCTCCAAAATTTACCTTACCTTATAAACCTCACATTGGTTCTTATTCTAAAACCTATTAGAACATCTTAGAGGAGCTCAAATCCATGCCTTGAAATATTCCTCTTATGGAGTTAGTTCATACCTCGCCTTATCATCACAAGTTCCTCATACAATAATCACAAGAAATTGAAGACCCATATTTTGTAGAAGAACCACCCTCTCATGAGCCTCAACCATGAAGACCATTTAATCCATTTGTCCTTATTCAAGACCTTCCATCAAATTTATTTAATAATGCATGATTAATGATGAGATCATCTTTCACATTGATGATCCACTCTTTATTCATTAAAATCACCATAATACCACCCTCATTCATAAAGTATTAGTATATGAAGGGTTTGGTATTAATGTAACATCTTTTTGGCTCATCTAACAACTTATCTATAATAAAGATCATCTCAATAAAACCCACCTAATATGTTGTGGATTTTATAAAACTAATAAAAAACCACTTGGTTGTATTTGTCTCCCTCTTACAATCTAACCTAGGACTATTCAAACTAAGATTATGGTACTTAATTTACCCCTATCTTATAACATAATCCTAAAATGGACATGGACTCATAGAATGAGGGCTATCACCTCTTTCAGTAGCCAATGTATCAAGTTCATTCATAATGGAAAAAAGGTATAAATATGAAGTCGATCCCAACCCTTGGAGTATTCAAATTCCAAATCCCAAATCTGAATATCACATTCCTACCATTCTAATAATCAATAGCGTTCCCTTATCTGAATTTGTCAACACAAATCTAGATTTACATGTCACTCTTGTTATGATGAACCTAATGATTTGAAACTACTTTCAACACTACTAAGCTACTTCCTTACATATCAAAGTGGCTTCCTCTTTCTTTATTGCCTTTTGATTGTATGATCCCTCTCATTGATGAGACAACTAATTTCTCCCTCCATGTAATGCTCAAAAATCCTCTTACATAGAAAATTAGTTCACATGCAATGATTATAGAGTGGCCAAATTATTCTAAGATCCTTTAATCATGTCTCCACATAAATATAGTGATCTAGGTATTTCCCCTTCTGAAATTAATCTTGAATCTCAAGCATGTATAATTTATCCAACCTATGACAATAACTACGTCATGGCCCAAGCTAAATCATGAGACTTGGATGTTCAAAATTATTACAAAACTTTAGCTCAAATACATTCTTTCAATCATGATGTTCATACCATTTCCACCTAATTTGAGTTAGCACCTAAAGGGCATGTACCTCATGCTAATTTTTCACTTCTTGATACTCTTTGAGTGGTCAAATAATTTTTTCCTTTTGAACCTCCAAAAATTATTGCATCTTCTATACCACTTACAAACCCAATCATTAAATCCAATTCTCTCTCCGTTAATGATGCTAATGATAAACCAATCAAATTCAATCAACCTTCTTCCCCTACTCCACCTACTCTAGAGATTACATTAGATGCCAAGGCCATAGATGTACATAAAATACACTCTAAATATGATCACCATGGTAATAAAATTAACAATCTCAAAGTAGATGTTGAGTATTATAGTCCTCTTCCCAGTTTGCCTAGTGATGAAGCCATCTTTAATTTGTTTCATGCTCGAGAACCTCAACTACCTCAATAACATCACAAACTCAAGAATTTCTAAAATAAATCCCCTTATTTTAATAACTTCATCACTATAATTGATCCTAAATCAAATCCCATTTCCTCTTTACCTAATGCACCATGTCATTTCTAAAATGGAAATGTTATGCTTATTGAGGAAACTACTCAAATCGAATATGGTACCCCATCATGCCCTTGACCAATTATAGTCTCTCATGAAATCACACCAACTAAATATGACAACTTTAACTTATTTTTTGATAAAGATCATGAAACTTTTGCTTGGTCTTATGAGGAAATACCTGATATTAACCTTATATTTATGGTGCACAACATCATCACCTATCTCGAAGCCAAACACATAAGATAAAAGCAACATAAATTTCCACTGTAAGTTTCTAATTTATGCCATAAATAAATTATTAAACTTCTTGATGTTAATTTTATCAAGCCTATGGACTATTCATAATGGGTCTTCAACATTGTCCATATTTGAAAGAAAGTCACCATGGTCATTCGTATTTGCATTGACTTCCATAATACTAATATTGATTATCCCAAGGACAACTTCCCTCTACCTTCTATAGATGCCATCATCAATTCCACTATTAGTTATGAAATTTTATCTCTTATGGATAGTTTCTTAGGTTATAATCAAATTCACATTGACTCTGAATACCAATATAAGACAAATTTCACCATAGAATAGGGCACCTATTGTTACGTTAAAATGCCCTTCATCCTCAAAAATGTTGGTGCTACCTATCAATGGGTGATGACCCATATTTTAATGATCTTATCCAAAAGATCATATAAACCTATGTGGATGACCTCATTTCCAAGTCTAAGATCTGCAAGACTCATCTCTTTGATCTTGCTATCATTTTCAATCGCCTCATTAAATATAAAGCTAGACTAAATCCCTACAATTGTGTTTTTGGTGTCAAATTGGGTAAATTATTGGGATTCTTAGTTTCTCTTTGAAACATTGATGTTGATCCCACCAAGATCAATGTTATTATTAACATGTCCATCTCTCATTCTATTCTAGATATTCACACTTACTTTAGTAATCTTGGGGTAATTAGATGGTTCATCCCCGAAATGGCTTACTACATTTATTCTATTAATTCTCTTCTCAAGAAAGTTACTACCATAGAATGGGTAGATCCTTGTCAAAAATTAATTGACAATATAAAATATTTTTTTCTTTACTCACCCACTCATCATCCACCTTCTAACAATCATCATTTAATATTTTATACTTCTTCCACACCCATATTAGTTGGGGTAATGCTTTCCCAACATGATGATACTAGAAGGGAATATGTTATTTATTATATCAGTCATAGCCTCATCAAGTATGAGAAACATTATACAAAATTAGAACATGATTGCCTCACCATATATTTTGCCACTAAAAATATCTGACATTACATGCTTTATCAAAACACTTATGTTATCATTCATTTTGATCCACCTCATCACTTCTTCTCCAAATCCTTTTTTTCTAAAGATAGAATTGGAAAGTGGATGGTCTTCATGAAATTTGATCTCCAAATTATTACACAAAAAGTTGTTAAAAGACAAATCATTGATGATCAACTTTTTTCAACTCTCATACCAGTGTCCGATCACCTTCAAGATAGTCTTCCTAATGACAATATTCTCTATATTGAAGGTTTTAATCAAGCTATATATCTTAAATATTACTTCCATAACTTCACTTTTGACCTATAAGTAAGTAATATTGAGACTCATTTATGTTCCCTAACACTTCTAAACCAAAAGTAGTTATCAAAAAACTTCCTAAAATTATTTTTAATTTACACAAAGATACTTGGACCCTTCATTTTGATGGCACAAAATGGATTCAAAGATTTGGGGTAGGTTGTATCCTCACTATTTCTCTTGGTAAAATTATCCATTTGGCATTTTGACTTACATTCGATGTCACTAACAACATGACAGAATGCAAAGCCTTAATCCTAGGCAAAAGAGTATCCCTTGATTTAGATATCACATATCTACACACTTTAGCTGACTCCCAACTGATTTTCCACTAGGTTAATGGTGATTATCAATGTAAAAGTGAAAATATCATTACTTAGCATTAAATATCCACTACCCTTACCAAGGACTTTGTTTTTTTATCATCAAGCCTATCCCTTGAGATCAAAATTCTATTACTAATTCACTTGCTTCTTCAGGATCTCTTTTTCATACACACCAAGTTATTATTGATTTTACTTTTCTTATCTAAATAATAAATTCCCTATCTTCCATTCCACCATAAAATTCACTCATCTACCACATTGAGGATGCCACCATTCAAAAAAGGCCCTGGTACAAAGAAATTATTCAATTTTTTGAACACAAAACCTATCCTCCAAACCTTGATTCTCATAAAAAATCGTGAATTCACAAACAAGCTTTCAAGTATGTCTTTTGATATAACATCCTTTATTATCACAATGATGAAGGTACCATGATTTGATTTGTTATGAAAGTATAAGTTCCTCCTCTCCTTGAACAATCACATGGGGGAAATTATGGTGGCCATTATAGTGGATATGTTATAGCCCACAAATGCTTACATATGGGATACTTTTGGCCCACTCTTGAAAAGGATTCCATCAAATTTTATAAAAATTATACTCCTTTCCAACTTCATGATGGTCTAATTAATTCACCTCCAATTGAGATATAAATTATGGATTCTCCTTAGCCATTCTCCATGTGGGGATTAGATATCATAGGCAAATTACCTAGATCTCAAGATGGGCATGTGGTGCAAAGGGTTTCAAAAACTTTTCAACAATAATGTAAATAAGAATTTCATACAGATTTACCTTTATTTATTCTCCTTGACTAGTGAAGAAAACTTTGTCTTGTTTATTCATTTGAATTCTTTATACTCCAATTCTTTATCTCTGATTTAGTACCTACATACATCTCAAGGCTTATCAACAAATACCTCTTTTAAATCCTTAATAAAAAAAAATTCACCATTGACTTTAGATTTTATCTCTAATCCTTTCAATCCATTTAAAATCTTTACCAACATCTATAGTACAACATACAACTTCACAATACTGATGATACTACATGCTTCCTAAAACCACCCAAATTCTCTTACTTTCACGCAATCCTTCTTATCACCATGTCCAGATTTCAAACCTCTCAAAGTAGCCTTTCATCTAATAGCATTAATGTGGTTACCATATTATGTTTTATTTGTTCCCTTCTTTAACTTAGCCTCAGAGCTACACCACCACCATTCTTTTTATCCCAGTTATTTCAACTCAACCAAAACTGCATTCCATTTCATTTAGGGATTTCAATGGACTCTGAAAAGCTCTTTGTACTTTTGATAGATTAAAAATATGCATTTATCTCCATGCCTGGATAGGGCATATATATGTAATATGTGTGTGTGTGTACATATATATATATATATATATATATATATATATATATATATATATATATATATATATATATATATACACACACACACATATATATACATACATACATATATACACACATGTATATATACATACACACACACACACACACACACACACACACACACACACACACACACACACACACACACACACACACACACACACACACACACACACACACATACTGTAGTTGTGCTTCTTTGTGGGAGCCATTTAAATGATTCCCCACAATCTTATTTTTGACAATTTGTCTTCTTTATATAATAATCTCACATTTATATCTCCTCGATGAGTTCGCTTCCTTCACAAATTGACTCGACCTATAACGGCGATGACATAAAACAAGCCCAAATTTTCTCTTCTTCCCCACCATCTATTCACAACGTTACTAAAGTGATTCTACCTAGATTTTATGTATCTGAAATCATAAATTCAATTACATGTAGATCCATTTCTTATAGCAGTCATTACCATCATAGGAATTATGTCTCAATTTTCATGCAAATATTTTCTTTCTCACAAATTACGTGCATATCTAATAATTAAATCTACCAACTTAGTCATCGACCACACTAATTGAGGTTTAGTCGAATACCTATCTACACTTACACTCTAGGGTTTTCAATGGACTCTAAAAACCTCTTTGTACTTTTTATAGATTACAAATATGCATTTATCTCCATGCCTGGATAGGGCATATATATATATATATATATATATATATATATATATATATATATATATATATATATACTATAGTTGTGCTTCTTTGTGGGAGCCATTTAAATGATTCCCCACAATCTTATTTTTGATAATTTGTCTTCTTTATATAATAAGCTCACATTTTTATCTCCTCGACGAGTTCACTCCCTTCACAAATTGACTCGACCTATAATGGCGATGACATAAAACAAGCCCAAATTTTCTCTTCTTCCCCACCATCTATTCACAATGTTACTAAAGTGATTCTACCTAGATTTTATGTATCTAAAAACATAAATTCAATTACATATAGATCCATTTCTTATAGTAGTCATTACCATCATAGGAATTGTGTCTCAATTTTCATGCAAATATTTTCTTTCTCACAAATTACATGCATAGCACCCATTAATTATTTAATAGTTAACTATACCAACTTAGTCATTGACCACACTAACTAAGGTTTAGTCAAATACCTATCTACACTTAGTGTCCCTTATACACCAATCTAAGGCTATACCTAACCAACACGACTTAGGATAACTATCGTGACTGATAGTTTATCTTTTCAATGCATGATCGACATAACTATAATTGAATAATTAACTGCATGTAAGTCTAAAGGTAATGAATTGATATAATTTATTATTTATACATTATAAAGTCACATTAAAAATCTTGTATCCCATGCCAAGTGTATAGTCGCAACATATATTCATTCAATACTTCAAATTTAAATTACTACTGAGTACATTTTTTTCAAATATTCTACTATGTAAATACAAAACCTGATTACTTGGTCATAGAACACACAGAGAACATACATTATTAGAGTTATTCATTCATATATATATATATATATATATATATATATATATATATATATATATATATATATCTTCTTTATGTAATATCAACACCTTAACAAATATAATGGAAGTAACTTACCAACATTGTCATAATGATCACCAAAACACACTGTTATTATAATACTCCTTTTATGTTTTGTTTTCAACATCCAAATCATTACAACAAATGCAGGGTAGATAACCATATTTTGTCATATATTATGTAGCAATATTCATCATGAACTTATTATTGTTCAATCTTCTTTCCATGCACTAAAACAGACAGCCAAGAGTGTCCAAGATTCAATGGGGAATGTGATAGTCTTTCCTCTATTCAGATATATTCAAACTAATACAAAAATCCTTTGTAAAGTTTCACAATAAATTCTACAAAATATCCATAAAATATTCACAAAATATATTAAGGAGACCCCTCATTATCTCTTACTTTTATCTCATGTTCACTCCTACTTTTTTTGCCACCATGGATCATCATTATATTGTTCTTTGTATTCTAAATAAAACATTTTATCCCATGGTTGAGATATTCTCTCGACTTACACACAAGAATGGAAATGTTTGTTTTAATAGACAACTCGTGCATGGCTTATTCAAATCCTATTTGACCTCCACTAAATCTTATAAATCTTCTTCTAATGTAACAACTTGACCAAGAATCCCTCTTTTGGAAAATTATCTACCTTCTCCTCAAACCTTCTTATTCATCTATATGAGATATTTAATATTTATAACTCATGACCCCCTTAGGATCATCACCACATGACTATACTTAAACTTATTAAATCTATGTCCTTCACAAGATAAAAATATGCATACATAAAATATTTACATGATAATTTTAATCTCATCCTAATGCTTCTGCATTAGACTACCCTGCTGGAAAAATTTGAGCTCCTACTTAAAAGTGTTTTCATTTTCATCTTTCATCTTTTACAATTTTTGTGTACCTTCTTTACTTTTCTTTGTTTTCTTTGCTCTTACTTCTTCACTTGCTTGTATTCTTGAAGCATGAATGGCTCATTCTCCACTTTGACTTTTGGAATAAACTCAAGAATGTATGACTTCATTTTAGAATCAATTTATTCTACACCTACACTCACAACACTAAAAACAACATTAGTTTCAAAAAATCTAGGCATGATTGCCTCTTCATTTGTATCTTCATCACTTATGAGCTTAAAAATCTCAATTTTAGCTTCTTTAATAGCCTCTTCATCTCCTAGGAGGTTCATATTTTTTTGTTCCTCCATGATTTCATTCCAAAGAAAGTCTTCTTCTATGTAAGCTACTTTCTCTTCATTTGTAGCTTTATCTTCCCCTTTTTATTCATGAGATAGGATGACTTGAATTTCATCAATATGCTTATCAATTTCCACAAGAACTTCATGTGCTTCATCTTCACTTTGGCTTTTCATAAATTCATTCATTAACAATATTATTTCTTTGTACAAATTATAATCTTCTTTTTGTAAATATGTAGTGTCATCATCAAAAATAACATCCATGTCAAATGAGAAAGATTTAATCTCTACAAACCCTTTAACTTCTCCTTCAGCTCCTTTTTCATGTAGTATATCACCATATTTATGTAATTCCTCATGCATATCAGCAAAATTAGTATGAAAAACAAAACCACTTTCATCTACTTCATTCTTTTCTTGAATCAGCTCTTCATCATGGATGAGATTTTCTTGAATATCTTCTCCTTGCTCCATGTCTTCAAGCATTTCACCTTCTTCTAGATCAAAAATATCAATTTCATCATGCTCTTCCACACAAGCATGTTGTTTATGCTTCAATATTTCTTCCAATGCCTTGATTTCCTTAACATGATTAAATTTTAAGCCCTCAACATGGGCTCCTATTTCACTAATTTCAACACATACATGCACACATGACAAGAAACAATCATAATTAAACATTTGAGGCTTGTTTACCTCTTTCTTTGCCTTCTTTGGTTGCTTTTCTAACATTCTCAATTGTTTTTTTAAATGGATAGCTTCCTTCTACCTCTTTATTTTCTGACAAATATCCCTGAGAGACCACCATAATGCTTTCTTGATTCTTCTCAAGAATATTTGTCTTGATTCTATCAAGACTTCCTTCGTCATTGCCAAGATTAGCTTTATCTCAACAATCTCTCATTCTATCTTCATATTATCTTCTCTGTGGAAATTTTCATGAACTAAGCCCATCTTCTTTTCACTCTTCATTTTATCTTCTCTCAGCAAGTCTATTACACCTTACTCCATCTCTCTTTTTTTTTACAGGTACTCTTCTTAACTTGCAAAACACCTCACCTAGGCTACTCCTCCTGTGCCTTAGTCTCTTGGTGTACTTGTCTCACCCAAGCCTCTCTCTCCTTACTTGGCCTATTTACAACCTTTTTATCTCATCTAGGTCTATTTCACCCTAGTCTCTTGATACTTTACTTAATGCCTCAATGGCTTCTACCTGCAATCATCTTCTCATAATTTAATTTAACAAGATACATTAAATGTTTACCTTGTACCTAGTGTATGGCTGCCTTTACTTTCCCTTTTCCTCTGATTCTAATTAATCAATAAAGCCTCCAATGGCTTAAGGAATTTTCCACTAAACTTCTTACCTTTTTTCACTTGAGGTTTCAATAACCTTTTGCCTCTCACTCTTTCTCAAATACCTGCAAATTGACAATCATTGTAACCTACTTCTTAACCAAATCCTCACAAATAAAGACATGCCTTTTCAAAAATCTTATGTATTATATCTTCTCTACCTAAATCCTTTTATTTCAACCTCATACAACTTGATTACTTCCATAAAGGACTTCCTGCTCCACCTCTTTGTCTGCTAGTTACAACCTTCTCACTACATATTTTATCTTCTCTGAATTCTACTTCACTTCTTCCCTTTGAACTAAGACCTTAAAACTTTATATATAGTGATTAACTTCCCCAAGAGCTTCAAGATATGATACCAAAAATGGTGCAATGGGTTTCAACAAAAATGTAAATAATAATTTCATACATCTTTACCTTTATTTATTCTCCTTGACTAGTGAAGAAAACTTTGTCTTGTTTGTTCATTTGAATTTTTTAC